>JAFFZR010002458.1:0-29756 GCA_018397195.1 Lethrus apterus
TTCGACACAGTTTTAAGCATTTGACGTTCGTTAAACAACATAAACTAACCATTGTTTTCAGTGCTAACTGAATCTTCAGTTATCCAGTAATATCTACTCCCAATCTTTAATTTACAATAGCGAAGTTATCTTTAGAGATAACTATGGCAAGCGGCATGTCGCTGCATTCTACTTGAAAATATCTTTCAAACGGTATGCGATTTGACCCCCCTTCCTATTTAAAAAAAATCAAGTTGGCTGTGCAGCTCCCGATCTTGTCAGTTAAAAAAATAACAAAACTGTGGAAATAATAGAAGGCTTTGTATATAGCATGCATATTAAATTTTATCGATTTAGCTTGAATAGTTTTGAAATAACAAGGCCGGTTCCATACATTTGGTACGCACTGTATATCTTTTACAGACATGTCAAATAGGTTTGATAAATCAGTAGATAAACGTCAAAGTGACGAAAAAATAAATGTTGACACCTTCCGTCAAATGTCAAAATGTCATAAAGCGTTTCGGTGGTGCCGAACCCAACCGAAACACCTTTAAAGTATGAAATGCAAGTGCTAGGTACAACCGTATATATTTAGGAAACCACACTGTGAGATTAGGTTTATTCTGTGGGTTTCGTACCGAGAGACTAAAAATCTGTTCGTTGTCGTAGATCCTTTTAGTAGGTTTAAGTGCGTTCGTTTTGTTTCCTCCTTTAGATATTCTAGGGGTTTTTGGTGCTTCATGACAACATGAAAAGCTTTAAAAAGATATCGTGCGTCTAAATTTTTCCGTGTGGATTGTGCTTTGTAGTTTTTATGTGTATTGTAAGAGTATATAGAAGACCAACAGGAAGTAATCTGATGTTTCACTTTCAAGCCTCTCTTGCATGTTTAGTTTTGTTTTAGTCGTCGCAACATAGTTTGAAAATTGTACAATTGAACGTGTGTGTATCTTTTCGTTTGTGATTTTATGTTGTTTTAAACGCAGGTCCGTTTCGCGTTAGTCTTTCAAACGATGTGTGTGCTTCACAGAGTCACACTTGTAAATAATCACGGCTTTAATATATATTATATCGCATTCGTTTGAGATCCTTTTTGCAGATGGCGTGCTTTGACATGTAGAGTACCACCTAAGTGTATAATTGATCACATGTCATTACATTAAACACGAACCTTTTTTGTGGTTATCCAATATTAAGATTAAGTAATTGTGCTTTAAAATATCCCGTCTGTGTCCATACCAAAAAAAAAGTTGATTCGATCGTTTAGTTTATAGTAAGACTTTATATAGGAATTGGAAACAATGTGTAAAAATATTTTAGATATAGGCCTTACTATGAAGTTCGTATGACCTTTTAAAATAATTAAATACAAATGACGGGTTTGCATAGTGACACCACATATTCTAAAGAAAAAAAAACTTAATTAAGTTTCTCTCGTTATATGTATATGGCGATATATAAATATACATAGACATAACTGGTGTTATACGAACCTCAAGTGAACGATGAAAATTACACTTAGCGATTGCGTTCTGTAACCTTTTGCGTAACGTGTACGTGATGTATTCGAGACGTTTGATTTGTGACTTCTTTAGGTTTACCCGTCAAACGGAGAAATTTTGTCCTCTTACTAATAACTAGATATCGTATAGAGAATATGTCATTTAGTGCAATGTTCCGTGCGAACCGGTTTTCAAATGTTGTTTTGAACAATTACAAAAATAAAAAAAGACTATCCTGTACGAACGATATTTTATTTCGCTCAAACCCTCCTCGATAGTAGTCTATGTCTTTCGTAGATCATAGAGCGTCCTTCTCAGGACGTATCAAAGCATGGACTTATAGTACTATGTTGCATTATCTTACATTGTTACTAAATGTTATTTATTTATTTTTTATTAATTTGTTAATGTGCGCATACTTTGTTTTCTGTTTAGTTTTTTATATATAGAAACGTTTCGTCTCTGATAACTCGATATTATTGGAGCTACGGAATCGGACATAGAGATTTAGTGTCCGTGAACCCACCTTGGCCCAACAGCCGTCCCGACACGTTGACATTATCATGAAAGCAACCCTAATGTGGCCAGGCCCGCTGATGAAAAAGTTCAAGAACCCCTGACATAGAATCTTCTATCAAGAATGCTCGCAAATTTCTTATTTACTCTGCCTGTGCAAACATTGTGCAAACGAGGTTTTTGTCTACATAATAAATACAGCACTTCTAAGCCCAAAATTAATACTATAATAAAGCTTTCACAATTCTTCAGGGACGGTAATAATACATATTTGACTTTTCTCGAGAGAAAGTTATAGCAAATAGTTGCTAGGATATTGCATATCAGGATCTTGATAATTACAATTATGGAAAGGCCCACCGTGTTATCGAAAGTAAATTATTGGCTATTAAAAAATGAAATCGCCCACAGGAAGTTTCTATAATATTTCTTAAATAAATTGAATACATGGCTTTTATATTAATGCTAGTGAAGGCCTTTCTGTTATAAAGATTCACTGTGGGAAATATGAAAACTTCACCATTAGATAATTATGGATAAATTAACATCTAAAGCGATTAGTAAGTTTTTAAAAGAAATCAACTAAGTATTTTACAATAACAAAAAAAAAAAAAATTAATCAGTTATACACTTTGGCAGAGTCTGCGATGTGGTTTGAGACAACAGGTGCCTCAGCGCCGATTATTTATAGCATCGTTCACTATTGCGGCACCGATCTAATATTACACTCGACGGAACGCTAGATATACAACTTTGTTACGCTAATTTCACGTTTTATCATCTGGATGTCTTTTGATCCTTTGATGTTTAAATGCACCAAAGGTGTGCGTGCACTGCTGCCACCATTTGGGCAGATGATGCGAAACACGAATGACTTACGTAAACAAGTAATACTAAATAAATGAAACAACATTGATTAATTTACTCTATTTATTATACTCCGCAAGCAAAATCAATAGATATCCAATAAACTAATAAAATCTAAATTAATACTGGCGACGCTGTACGACAAGATACAGGATATAGTCTATGAACATTGGCCATCGAAAGAAAGTACCCATTTCTAGGTTTCAACCTTTAAGCTTTATCCGATTGGTTAGACATAGATTCTACAAATTTCGTACATGTATAGGTAAGGGTATGAGATTTTGTTGGGGAGGTTTTATTCATTAGGAACTATAATACGGAATGTAAAAGTTGTTGGACGAGAAAATTTATGCCTCTTCATCGCTGCGACGTCTTCTGCCAGGTCCTCCTGCGAAATTAGCTGCTGCCAATCCCATGAGATGTTTGGCCGCCTGAGAGCCGGAATAACCACGTCCGAGACCCAGATCCAAGCCACGCTTTGAACTAAACAGAAAAATATGCAGATTATTCACATTTTTGAACGATGCAGTAAAAAAGGTGCAAAGTAATTTGTACGTAGTCTCGTACAATTGCGAGTTTTAATACTAATGCTGACGAAAACATGGTGATTATTCATATTTTAATATTTATGGACTTACGACTTCACAGTCTGTCAACTTCAGTTGATATTTGTTCTCAAAAGATTCCATGCAAATCTCAATAAACAGTTTGTATTTTTTTATGAATAGTGGAATTTGTCAGTACTTAAATGATTCTCATCGTCTCAGATAAAAAAATTAAGAATTAATTTTATCTTTTTTTTATCAGCGCCTGGAAAAAAATAGATCAAAATAAAACGAAAATATCGTAAAATGCTTTATTGGTTGCGGAATACGTCACATGATGTCATCTTTTCATTTCGTGAGATTATATAATTGGGGATTGGCCCTCTACAGGATGTTTCGTAGCCACTTGCAACTAGACTCCGCTGGAGAATAGGCGCAAAATTGTTTAGTCCTCTCCAGAGCTTCCAGCATGCTAGACGTACCTCTGTCTATGCCGAAGGATCTACCACTGCGGTTGTTTATACTAAAAATTAACTTTGATGAACCTCACTTCGAGAACAACCATACGATCACAATCGTGAATATTTACAAAACAAAGAAAAACGTAAACAATTCGTAATTGCTTGTTTGAAGGTAAACAAATAGGACGCACACTCTAAGATTTGCAATCCACATGATGCATATTTACAATGCTGGACTGACAATGCGAAAAATGCGTATTACTAGTCTTTTGGTCCATCTGGCGACGACGCCATTTGCGCGGCTATCTTATTTAAAGCCTCCAACGATCCGGATCTACCTCTTCTCAAGCCAAGATCGATCAGCTCCGAGTAACTGAAATCGGATACAAAATTTTGAATTTATTTTTGAACAGTTGACCATAAACGACAGAAACGAAGCATTTTTATTTACATGTCGGAAGTAATTATTTACAGTTGTTTTTAGTTGATGGTTAGGTAAGATACTATAACAATGAAGGCGACACGCACATTTTTTAATTAAACATTTTCTACGAGGATGAAGATTTGGCTTTGATGTCTTAAATCCCCTTTAATTTTGCAATCCAATCCGATTTTCATTGAAAATGTGTTGAAATTCTACAAAAAGACTTTTGCATCCAAAATATCGTACAATTAGCCTTTCATTAACGCTATAGTTATCTCTGGTTACAAGCCAAAGAGTTTTGTGTTATCGCTCGTTTGCAAGAACGACACAATGTTGCTCTGCGATTATTTACATATTTATTAGACTCTCACATAGATCCTCGCATAATCAAAATTAGTGTGAGTTTTTCTTCTTTTATTGTAGACGCGATCTATCGGAAACTTCCTATCTTCGCGCCTAAATAAATAGGAAAGGCGTTAAAGTGGTAAAGGGCTCACCTACGCCCGATTTCACCCGATTCCGTCTGTGCCCTTTAGATTTATTATTTTATAAATCTTACGCGCCGCGAAATACGGATTAAGTGCGGTCGACTAACTGGGGCAATCCGTAACTTGAAAAGATTCGTTAACAAAATTTCCGCACGGGTGAGATCGACGGGCACCCTTAACTCAAGTGTGTTCGGGTCTTCTACTTATTGAATTTTGAGGCATTTTGTACTCAAGTTCGGACCTGTGTGTGTTTGCATCGAACTTACTAGTTCTTTTTCTAAAAATTATATCGAACCTGTTAATTGAAGGCGTTTTGAGCTACACGATCAGACCAGGGGGTTTATTCTACCCTTTAATAATATTTATCCAAAGTAGTTTTCGCCTTTTTCTATCGAATATTACGTATAAAATATTTACACTACGGTAAGTATGGTTTAAATGACATGTATGTTCGTAATCGGAAAAATTGCAAGCGGATTTGGATTTGGATTTAACAGGCTTTATCGATTTCTCCACGCATTTGTTTGGCTGGCACTCGATAATGATAAGTCTCGACAGGCCGTGAAATGCGTTTTGTTTAAGAAAAGCAAATAAGCGCCACTGAAATGTTTATTGCTGTTTGTCAATCTAGGTTTTTATTGGAGAATTTAAGGCATTTCCGTCGTCTTTATATCTTGCCTGCGACTTTTAGTTAAATAATAGTATTGAAAATGTTGTCTGTGTACAGCTATACAGTCTGGAAACAAAGGGCACGTATGCATTGAAGCACCGCTTTTCATTTTTCTTAATAAAATGTAAATGTCGTAATAAAATGAAAATTTCATTTACGAGTTAACTCGACAATTGTAGCTTATGTGCTGTATTATATGCTGAATGCAAATTTTGCGCATACAGGTCTTCCATTCTTTTATAAAAATACTTGGATATGAAGTGTATCAATAATTCAGTTATTCTAACTCATCAGAAGATTTCGTTTGATTCCATTACTGATGCAAACGTCGGTTACCAAATCCGATGGGGATTCCATAGGTTCATTCCCCGATGAGATGTGAAAGGGAATTGAAACCGGCGAGGCAGAGTTGTTGCAATGAATAATAATACATACGTTGTGTGCTTTCGGTACCTGTTTAATTTAATTTCAATTTGATATTGTTTTATTTTGTACATTTCAAGTTCGACGTGTTTGGCGGAAGTACGAATTTAAAAATTTTTATTTCCGCCCGATGCGCAACGGGACAAAACAACATAAAAAACGGCGATTCCGAGCAATGAAAACAGCAACTTGGTTGAAACCCACTCTACTCGTGTGAATTACGACCCACGCGTGACTACTCACAACAAATTACTTGATGCCCGTAATGGGGTGAAACGAAATGATTGCAAATTTTCTGAGAGCAAATAGGCCACTCACGCAGCGCTAATCTCGACCGTGAAGTCTAGAGATTAATAAATGTGTGTCTGTTCGTGATTGTGTACGTATTCACTCGTTGGCTAAAGTGGCTCTGTAAAGATCTCTAATTAAAATCGCAACGACTGCACAAAAGTGCATGCGGCAAGGAAACATAAAAGGAGGAAAAATAACAAAACTACGTAGAAAATATTGTTTAGTGGAAAATGGCGGTAATGCTAATGACAACTATTTATAAAAGAACAAAAATGTGCTAGAAGATATAACGTAGTTGCTTTTAAAATGAGCGAAGTGAAAAACGATGTCGAGACTAAATAGGTAGAATGACAATTCGAACAATAAAGGTTTTTTATGATTATTTACAATAAATCGAGTATGGAAGCAAAATTTCTTTGAAATTATAATCCCACTAATAGTGAGTAGATAGCAGATATACATTGCCCCAAATAAATACAAACAATTCGTCATAACATAAACATAAACATGAAAACCGCAGTCGATTCTCGGTTTTTAAATATAAACATTAAAAACAGGGTATTTTAAAACAATTGAACAAATACGCTGTCCACGGCACAAACAGTCAACAAACTCCGTTTATAAATGAATTCGATTCATCCTATATACGACGAGTCTTGTTTAAGCATGATGGCTTTAAGCTCGACGGTAAATATTTTTAATTACTTACTTTTCCAAGTCTTCCTCGGCGATGAGTGCTTGCCTAAGCCTCGCAAGTGTTTGCAGGATGTATTCTGGATTCTGCCCGTCGTACGATAACGAAGAATAATAAGCGGAGTTGCTGAAACAACAACAATGATGATTTAGTAAGTTCTCTAGGCTCTCTTCAAAACCGAGGCTATTATTCGTAGACTTATTGTCTTGGAATGTTCGTAAGACGTTTGCAAACACGATATTACGTTTGAAAAATTATTATATAATTTTCTTCATTGCAACTATTTAAAAGAGAATTTAAAGTTTGCTAGTTTGTGGATGCAACGGTTTGGCCAATTGAACATTCAAAAATACAGAAATATAGACAGATAGCTGTACAAACATTTGAAAAAAAAAACAAACAATTTCAGAGGCAAATATACATGGCGAATAGAACGAATTCTTGTTCAATCTTTGACCTATCTATATTAGTGTCCGTCCATCTGTTCATTTACTTGCCTTTCCATCTATTTGTCTGCTAATCGCGTCATCTACAAGAAATCGATGGAATTAACATTTGAAAAGAAATTGATGATGAAATTCTTCCTTCTTTTTTCCATAAATATTACTATTTGAAAGAAACTACAAATCAAATATTGACAGCTTGTCTCTACAGCAAATTGTTTATATAAAGATAATTTAATTTTGCGTTTGATGCGTGTTGGGATGCATGACTTTGTATTGATTATAAGCGGAATTTGTCGAACTTGCCGTTTCACCACAAGAAATGTACATTCGTGGCACGTTAGGTGATCAGTACTGATCAGTCAAAACTCGCTAAAAATTTAAATTTTCTTGACTTTGCATCGAAGATAATTAAAAGATTATGCGGTCGTCATTATTCAAATTAAATATTCGTGTTATTGCCCCGTTTACCGTCAATCTTATTGAAAAAGGAACGTGACAGAGTGACAGGCGTGTTTCTTCATGCACGACGAATTTCGCAACTTAAACTTCTGGAAGCTTTGCATTTGTGTAACAAAAATTGGTATTTGCACATTGTATTCCCATTTGTCCAAATTAATGCGGGACATGTTGATATTTCGCCGTGGGAATTATTTAAAGTTTCAATTTGTTCGTTTGTTTGGATAAAATGAAACTAATTACAAAAATTATTCATGCGAAGCACGTTTGTTAATTTAGCGATTGTTTCTGTTTGTTTAAAGTTTTTTTTTACAAGAAGTTTTTTTTGATATTTAAATAATAATAATAAGCCATCAAATGTTTATTTTTTTTTTTTTAAGAAGAAAAATTACAAGCGAATAACACGTGCCAATTATTTGCGTTAATTGAAATAATTGAGTTAATTGTAAAACGAATTATTTATTATATTTTATCTTATCTAGTAATAAGATAAGATCGTATTTGTTATTTTAAAATTCGAGTGCACTTGACGTTTAGTAGTAGGCGACACTCCAAATAGCGTGTAGTAGATGTAATCTATGGAAAATCGTACCTTGGAAAGTGTGGAGCCGCGTAACTGGATTGTGCTATGAATACTACAACGATTGCCATGAACAACCAACCCATAGCTACGCTGTTAGTTCCGAATACCGTGGACTTCATCTTCTGAAACAGACAAAAACTTTATTACAACCAATTTTTTTTAGCTAACAAGCAAGAAAATGAACCCAAACTAAATCTCTCGTTCTAAACCCGCTAGATTAGATGTTTGATGTCGGGTTGAAAAATGAACTTTTGACAATTTCAATTACACCTGCATTCATAGTTAAGCTCTTTGTAATCAAAATCTACAGAACATCAAAGTTGTACCGTTTCATTGCATGTAAGACTAACCGTTTATCGTATTAATTACGTGCGCTCGCATTTCAAATAGGAGAAATGTAGTAACATTATTACACGGTTTGTGTCGCAATTTTGTACACAATTACCGGTATAAATTGATTTCATTTAAAATTACATCCAAAGGATTCCATCTGGAAAATAATTATTGAATTATCAAATAATTTGAACTGTCGACTCCAACAAACAGAATGTTGTGATTTTCTTATTTTCTCTTGAGGTGTTTTGTGAAATAACCTTTTTTAATTTTTGTTTAAATTTATAAATTAAACTAACAATTGTAGTGATTGCACGTATTGAAAAGTACATCGAACTGACACGTGCAATCGACAAAGACGTCAAATATACGAGTTGTTCAAAACTCCGTTCGTATTAGCAACAAGTTGGTAAACTTGTGCAGAAGGGGTATAGTGTGTCAGACTAATTCCTACTTACTGAGCGAACTAGTTACGTATTTGAACGTGCAGACAAGCGAAATTTAATCTTAACACCTTTGAAAATTAACCATGAGAGAGTGTGACGAGTTTGCCGACTGGAAGTTAATTCAAATTAAAATTTGTGTATCAAAATGGATTTTCAACAAAATTGCGGTGAACTATTTTTTTTTATAGATTTATCAAACAAAAATAACAATAACAAAGAGAACGGGAAGATCTGAATCTCCACTTTCAATTCAAAAATTATAGTGTCTTATGGACTAGAGGGTAATTCTTGGGCTTTTTGAGGCGATCTCAATCTAACTGATTATTTTTTAGTTTGTTTGATTAGTGGTTTTTCTCTCTACGTGATGGAGTTTATAATTTTTCTCGGCTCTCACGTAATATTGCATTTACAGACAAGAGGATGAGAACTTACTGATCGAAAACCAAATATTACCAATCTTTCAACATGTATTTTACTCTACTTAGTGGCTTACTTAGCCAGTAGAATAGTAATCTCAAGATCTAGGGTTCAATCTTAGTAGGAGACATTGTAAATTTTCTTTCATTGTTTCTGATTTTGAGTTGGCTTTCCGACCGATTATTCTGATTAGGATTTCCACGTTTCCATAATCCTTGCAGCGAATGTTGGAATAGACTTTTAACATCTTGGGCAAGTGGCGAGAAGGAATCAAAGGGACAGAAATAAATCTTCTAATTGTAATTGTAAAAGTTATATAAAAAAAAAAACTAATGTATATCGTAGGCTTTTACGGATCGAGCCACATTAACGTCCAGGTGGATGCTTCGTGGTGAAATCCATAAAATGAACACTGATTTAAAAAAACTCAAGCAGCCTTTAGTTTTTTTTCTGGGAATATCTCTTCGAAACCCATCTACCTTCTTTCAGTGTAGGGTTAGGGGAGTTGAGTAATTTTCCATTCATTTCTATCCATGTTATTCCTATTCTAATGCTTTTCGTGTCTCCTTCTTCCGTGTCTTTCTGGGCTTTTCTCTTCTTTCCTCCGAATTTATCTAGCTTCATACACCTTTTTTTACTAGCCGCTCTCCATTCATCCTTTGTGTGCTATCTTTGTTTTGTTCCACCTAATTTCTATACTTATCAGCTTCTTTTTTTGTCTTTCCGTTATTCTCCATGATTCGCTTCTGGTATTATATAGAATGCAAATTTTAAAAAGCAATTCCTTTTTAACATTCCGTCGTTGTTTTTAGTGTGATTCGATTAAAATATTGAAGTAAATTTAAATAATTAAGAATACGAACGTGACGCTCCTTTGCGATAAAAGCTGGATTTTTCCTTCGACTTTATTGCGCTTTCCCGTTTTGTACGTGGAAAAATTTCCCTTTATTTCAATTTTATACGGCCAAGTTAATCGATGCGAAACAATGAATTTAAACTTTTATTTCGGGCGCCTTTGATGAATCGGGTGTGTTTGACGTGGAAGCGTCATTAAAATGTCATCCTTTTACGTTCGAATTAGGAGCGGTTTAAAATTCGATCCTGGCGGCTATTATTTTTAATGCGTAACGCGTCGTTTAAATGTGGAACAGGACAAAATGGAATCGTAATCCTAAGCAGGTAATTGTTCGTTGCAGCGAGATATTAATTTTTTCGAATTTCAAAAGCGGTTTCGTAATTAGAATTAGTTGTTAATTAAATGGGGTTCGAACGACGGGAGAGGATAATGAATCGCGACAATTAATGAGAGTTCTCCATACGTACATTGTTTTTGAAGTATGAGCTTCGAGAAAATTAAAATAATTTTTTTTTGTAATCAATGAGTTTTGTGTCGGGAAAATTAAAAAGAAATAACAAAACTTCAGGATATTGACATTATTTCTTATGATAGTGAAGCTCAGGAATCAGATGTCAATGATTGTAGTGTATTTTTAACTTTTTTCCCTAAGATTTCGTCTTGTATAATATTTTATCGTTACTTCCTGTTTAATCGGAAATCATCAAATAATGAACAACGAGCTCGACCGGCATTGATCCTCTCACACTTGTTGCAGACTAATGTTAGTTTTCAGGTTACACCCGTCGTCAGTACAGCTCCTATGTGAGTCGATCAATGCACGTCGGTTAGCATACTTAACCCCAATTTGGAACTGTACGAAAATCCAAAGAACTCTATGGTTCAAATTCTTTTCCAGATTACGATGACCTCGTCTAAAAGTAAAATTTCTTCTTTTACTGTCGTTTTATCTGTACAAGAAATTATTTTTTTAAAATTTTTCCCTCGTTCCTAAATATTAACGAACGCGTCGCAAACCAACGCAAAACTCGTGAATTAAAAACAAGATAAAACTTTCCGGCACAACGTCGGAACTTCCACGTAATGACAGAATGCAGACTGCAGGAACAATGAATTATAAATACCTGCACGGAGAAATCCGCAGTGAGTCGATTCCGTTTCAGGAATATCGCTGAAACAGCTCTTAGCGAATTAACTTCATGTTTAGTCCCGATTAGAAAGTTTGTTGCAAAATGTGTCATAATCTCATGATATGAAAGAGACGAAGGGAGTTTGAAACCTTTACAAAACGGTGAAAAAAAAAATCAACGTCTTTAAAATGCTCTTTTAAGTCGAGCGAATTCGCGCGTGAAATTGCCTCCGAATTATTTCAAAGCGATGCGTCGTTGGCCGGAAAATTATTTAACTACTAGGTTTTATTTTTTTTGGCCAGAGTTAGTTAATTTTAAGATGTTCCAATTGATTTGATTTTTTTCTAGTTTCAAGATTTTTTCAATCTCTCAGTGCCTGTTATGGAATTCTGCAGGACAACTAAAACAAATATAAACCCATAATTTCGTGCAACAAATTTCTTACATAGTAAGCTTTCAAATAGACGGGATAATTTTGAGGGTGATTTAGACGATCCGTAGAAATGGTGGTTCTTGTTCACAAAAATATAAAAAATGCAGATATGCAATTTTAAATTAAATTAGCAGCTGAGTAACCGTGTTCCGTCGTTTGCACAAGTAACATTTGCGATTGTCGGCGTTTTCTGCCGTCGGAAATTAATTTAAATGAAAAAATGATATACATATATCATTCTTTGTGATTTTAACTATTTTTCATATTATTAATGTTCTAAAAGCTTTTAAATTCATCGGAGACGAATTTAAAAGTTAAAACTTGTTGATAAGTTTTGCGTGTCGTTCTTGGGAAAAGTTTCGCGTTTGCGCCCCGATATTAAAGCTTTCGCAATTATACCGCGCGCTCATAATGTTGTTTCGCTAATTCAATTAATCCACAATTGATATGTATATTTGCACTTTGGGAGACGTGTAATTAAAAAACTTTGTTAAATTGAAACAAATTCCCGCCTGTTTCGATGGAACATAAACTAATTTGCTGCTACGAAACGCGAACGAAATAATCGCGTCAAGCTTAATATCTACACGGTTTGTATTCGTAAATTTTCAATTTTCGATATATTTTTTTTTCGAGAGTAATTACACGACACGTTTTCGAGTTTATTTAGAAAATCGACAAAAAGTTCACCGCTAAATTTGCGACCTAATTGGAGGTCATTTGCGATTTCGATTAACGGATTGCACCATTGTTCGTTACAAACGCGGACCGCTTGCTGTTTGTTCACATAATCGACTGCATGCAGCATCTAAAGTTGGTTTTGTGGCGTAAATTCGAATGCAAATTTATTGACCGAACCCAACTGATGACCGCTGCCACGTGGCTCATTACGAATTAACACACAATTGGTGTAAATCGAACACAAATTTGTGATTTTATTATTATTATTATTAGCGTTGGATAGTCGTGCGACGATTTTGAATTTCGAGTCAACCACATAAATATCTTTTATCGCGGTGCACGCTCGCCCATTGAAATAATTTCCCCAAACTCGTGTTCGCAAACGTCACGTACAATTGCCGATGTGTGTATTTTAGTCGGGTAAATATTGCCGAATTGCAGGCTCGGCTTTAGGCAACAATAAAGTAAGCGCAATCTTGATTTTCACCCAAAGTGCTAATTGTATTTTTTCTCTAAAAGTAATATTTACATTACACAGGAAATTGTTTCACACAATGGCTCCCTGAATATCACTATAAAGTTGGCGAACTTTTTTTTTTAATTTCTGTTTTATGTATTTTGGTGACGATGTTATTATAATACAACTGTTTCTAGTTATTTGTTTGAAAGTTTGCCTGTCGATTCAAAATCTCAAAAGTTTTGAGAGCTTTGCGATGTATCATCCGCCAGTGCATTAATTTTGAAAGTTCCTTTTCTTATAAAATGAATCTTTTCACTCAACGCCGATCTATAAAGTAAGTATCATTAACCTAAAATTATTGACTTTTTATTATTAAAACTAATAATAAAAATAATTATTTTCATGTGTGATGCCAAGATTGTCTGCTCCGAGTGTCGATCGTGTAGTTGAATTTAATTACTGCAAATCATCGTTTTTGAACATTCGATTATATTTGGTTATAAATGCTTGGAAAAATATTTTTCTCGCAATCAAACAAAATAGTAAATTCTTTTACACTAAAAAATTCGAGTGAATTTAATGCCATTTTGTGACGAATTGTATGACGTCACAAAATGATTTTCGTATTTCATTGCCTCTGCGACGTCTTCACAAATTCTTGTTAAAACGCGATACGTCCCATTAGATCCGGAATTGCTCCAATATAACCTTTATTTCTTACAAATTGCACGTTGTAAAATTGACGATCTGGTGGTTTGAGGTTTAAAGATTTAAAGTGTTGCACGTACCCGACTCGTCGGAAATTCGCGCAAATTTCACTCCCTTCCTGTATCAACTTACGAATGTTTAGCAACTTTGTCGTTTTTTTGCGTGTAATTTAAATTTCAGAGACGTTGAGTGCATCGCGGAAACTTCGCCGCATTAAATGCTCCGGGATGATCTGCATGATTAAGTTAAATTAAAAACACAAAAAAAATTGAAAGTTTAAAGTTCCTCCCTCCAAGGGGAATGCAGTTATGTTGTCGCCTGTAATATCGGGTTGTGTTACACTAACGCTGCGGGGGGAAAATTTTGAATTTTAGATCACATCATTACGACCCACAAGATATATTGATGCATAAATCATCCGGTTCAACAAAATTTGATTTCTCAGAAATTGTGGGACGTTTCAAATAAAATCTCGAGGTACTTAAAAAAATTCTTTAAATAGATTTTCTTTTTTTCTATTCGATTTACTTTCCAATGATTTAAAATGGCCGTTCTCGCGTTTCCGCTTTAAAATTTGTTATTAAGTTGCGGAAAATTAGCTCTCACAGCAAAGCAGGTGAAGACGAAAGCCGTTTGTAGCGTTGCCTACGTTGGTAATTCCTCGAGCTTGCGAAAGAGCACAAATCGCAATGAGAACTGACTTTTAACAAAGTTGAACATTTTGCGTTTTCATAAGATTTCTGCATATTTCATGAGAGTATTCGGTCGATTAAAAGCTTCCCGCTTAATTCATACTCTTTATCAGTTTGTATTTTATCATTAACTAGCTGACCCGACAGTCGTTGTCCTACAACAATAGATGTAGGTAGAAGATAAAATTTTCGACTTTTCCGTGGATTTTTCAAAAATTTTCTTTCATACAAACCTTGTCCTGACAATTACGAACAAAAAAAAGTCAGCCAAATCGGTCGAACCGTTCTCAAGTGATGCTCCGTCATACATGTGGCAATTGATTTTTATTTATATAGATATGTATCTCGATGTTGCCCCCCCCCCCCCCGATCTTTTCTTTGATTCAACCGTCTTGAAAGCTCCGCTTTGTTCCATTGTGCTTTTCGTGGAGTCAATTTATATATGGAACTTTCTGGGTTTTCAATTTTTGTTTTAATGCAAAAAATACAAGCGAAAACTCCTGAGGCTTTCGTCACTGTGTACCTTCAAAGGTTTCTCTAAACAAGCTTTCAATTATAAATAGTCTTTGAGTAGCTGCCGTTTGTTACGATTTAATTACAGCGAAGTTTGCCACAAAATTTGAGAATGTTTACATTTTTGTGTCACAAAAATTATTTTATTGTTAAAGCGTGTTGTTTTGTGGAATTAAGTGTTTTTGAACAAATTAGCTTTGGGATAATTGGAAAAGTGCGTGGAATTGAAAAGTTTTCAATCGTTAGAATGGATGGTTTTTTAAATTGGAAATAATTCGGTGAGAAATTTTTCCGTTCAAATTCAATGTTTCGAAGCGGCCGCGATTTCCTTCGTCCCGGAGAAATCCCTTAATTTGAATGTAATAAGGCAACTTGCAACGTTGGAAGATTGGTTTCGCTGGATAAAACGAATTTTACGTGACTTTATTCTTTCAAATATATATATTTTTTAAAAGTACGTGAAAATCAATAAAATTGCTTACATTTTTTTTTATTTTTTCACTACAATTAATTTGTCCAATAATAATTTCTTTGATTTGTTCATTCGCCACAAAAATAAAAAATATCGCCATCTTTTCGCGGAAAATTTACGACGTGTTGTGTAGTTTTCAAATATTTGATGTCTGCAGGAAGTGATATTCTAAAATCCAATATCTCGCCTTCAGAAGATTTGAAGAGGGCAGCAACGGCTACGGTGGATCGCGCGTTTTGCAGGCGCAAGCAAATTTAAATCAAACATGAAACATGAAACGTGAAATGAATTTTTTAATTTCCCCCACCCCATTCGACATCCACAATATGCATACATTTTCCTATTCAGATGTTTTATGGATCGTCCAATGAACAAATTGCATAGACGGCGTAAAATGGAAAAATACAATGGATGAAAAACGTAATCCGGCGAACGAAAATCGAGATTTTAATTTCAAAGTGACGTCGTATGTCGGCATCGACTTGCATTTCTTTCATTTTGCGTCGCACAGGGAATATTTTATGTAAACATGCCTCTCTACACTTTAGTGGAAGTGCTTTGGACTTCACAAAGTATATAGCTATAGAAGTATAGACTATAGAAGCTGCGCTATCGAGATGTTACAAGATTAGATCATTTATTTTTTAGCGTTTCCTAATCTCTCTGCAACGTACAAAGAAGCACTTTTCAAAAAGAAAACTACAAGGATCAAGTTTTGTACACAATATTGTTAAAAACTGACAAGTAGCGATCAATAAATTTCCGTAAAAAATCGATAATGAAATGTCCACACCTGCCGCTCGACCAAGCGCTTTCGCAATTAACTACTGTATATAAATTAATAAAATCTTTGAGTTAATCACAAACCGCTTATGTCCGTCTATTTGGCGTAACTTGAACAATTCGATCGTTGTTTTCGAATCGTTGCGTTTGCACATTGTTGTGGATTACGCAAACACATGGTACGGCAAGCCGTAAAATCATTAGCGCGTACGTTTGCGCCACACGAAACTAATGTTATTGTGTGTTTACGTCCGCGTATAAATTGCGGCATCACAGGAAATAAATTACGCGTAATGCAAGTTATTAAGCGAAATTCTCGATCGGATTACTCGCCGTTCATTACGACAGGCAGGTCGTCACGCAGCCGAAAGTTGATGCAAATAAACTTAATTTAACGACTATATATGGAAATATTACTGCGAGCTTTTGATTACGTTGATGTCGGAGCGTCATGTTTAAACTAATTTATTTCGTTGATGAGAGGATTTTTTCGTTTCAATTTTATACATTAAATCGACATGTTGAGTTGAGTTGTAATTCTCCAGAAATGCTTGCCGTGTCACGTGATCAAATCTAATCTTGTATCTAGGGCTCTTATTGTGTGTTTATCCATGTTTACTCATTATGTGCTCTTGGAGAATTTCGCATCCGACACCATCGCATAGCTCATTGTAAGCGCGGCCATATTGTCACGATTTGTAATTTTACAATCGTATTCCGTAGATGGTTGGTAAGAGAAGTCGTCAAAGGACATTCACGCGAAAATCATCGAATAAAGTTTGGTAATATAAAGTTCGTGCGATAAGTTAGCGCGTATTGCTCGATTTCAAACGCTGATGTGTTTTGTGTTTGTTCAGTTGTAATATAATACGATGTTTAATATGGGTGTGTGTTTTTTAAACACATTTATAAAGTTACATTAAAACAAACGAATCGAAACACAAAAGCTTGTACCCCACATGAGGTACAATTTATAATAAAGTTTTGTCCATCATCGTTAACCATCAGGATTGTATTGCTTGAGGTTAGATCATTTTGAATGCGAAAATGAAAAATTCTTTTGTGCATTTGTTGCGTTTAGATGAATATTGAATCGGAAGATGTAACCCGATTTATTATTTGTGCGCATTGCGAAATATTGCATGTAGCAGATGCCAGATTCGGCGATGCATATTGGATTTGCTGATGTTATTTTTTTATAATTTATTTATTTCATGTGAATAAAATTTAAAAATGTCGAATAATATGACGTCACTTAATCCCAACTGTTCGAACCGTGCAATAATGCAACAAAGTAATAACCGTTGCTGAAGGCTACATATCAGAAAACGATGAATATGTGATGTAACTGATTTACCTATGTATTATGTGACATACCACAGTGTTTAAGGCTACGTGACATTTTTCGAAGGGTAGTTCCGGTCAGTGTAAGGATCTGGTGAGGAGTTCGAAAGATATACGACAGACAGACAGAGAGAAGAGCGTGAGTTGGTAGAGGGTTATTATTTTATTATAAAATGAATTAGGATAATTATAATTATTTAAAGAAGTTTTAATTTTATCTAAATTTTGTTTAAGATAATTTTATAACTTGATCAACAAGGCTATTAATAACACTTTTTTTTATATATTAAGTGTCCGAATAAAATCACGATCGAAATGTTTGGTTTTCAAAAAATCTACAGTAACACCTTCCTAATAAAGATTGACGTAAGCATCGATTACTAATGCGACGTTATCTTATGTTTCTATTGAAACTTCACAACTTCAAACATTCATTCAACAAAATCAACATTAAACAACCGTTTTAATCTAAACGCACCAACACAAGACGTCAACATCGCCCGTTTTCTTTACTTGTCATGCCCCAAAATCCACTGATGGGGTAACCTTTTGTGCCTTTTCATCCATTAAACCGCCCCGACTTTTGTCCCAAATTGGCAATCACGCATAACCACGCGAATCTTATGTTTCAAATTCTATGCGCGATAATTTGCTGCGATATGTACGCCCGTAGTGCGCCATGATTCACCTATCGCGCCGCTTTGATTTCGCATGTAATTAGGTTCGAGCCGAACTTTAATTACAAGGTAAATCAGATATTGGATATTGTTGTCGGACGATTTCTTTGCGTCGATTTTCTCGTCGAATGGCGGCGCATATCTGCGTTTTCGATTGAGAGAACTAATTACGCGTTCGTTTGCGAATTTGACGTTTTGAATCGAAATCGACGGCGAACTCGAGCTTATGTTTTACAATTTACACCTTAGGGGCGTTCATTAATAGAAATATTTATTTATACGACTATTTACATTAACATCTTATTTTGACTTCCAAAAACTTGTAATCGATGAAAACGTTTCGACAATCGACCCCTCTTCAGTCTTACAAACAGCTAACAAAATAAATAAACAATAAAAATATGGTGTCGCAATTGATCACACAATCTCAAAAAATACTTTTTTTTAAATTTCTATGCCATTGCTAATCCTACGTCTGAAAATCATGGATTTTTTTTCCTCTTAAAAAATGACGGTTTTAATCTGTTGTTTGAATCTGAGACGTGCTATGACGTTGCGATTTTCTTTATTGACGTTGCCGTCATTTTCTGCATCCGCCATCTTAGCTTCACATTGGGGACCCACTCTATTTCGTTGTCTATCTGGCTGTTTGAACTGTATAAGCTGTTCAAAGTTGTTCAAAAGCTTTTTAAAAGCCATTTAAAGTTGAAATAGTACTGTGTTTTCAATAATCGTCAATTTATTTAATAGTTTATGCAGTGAACAAGAGTTACATAGTCTTGTTGACTGCACCATTTTCCACAGCATACTGAACGCAAATTACTGAAGTCTTACTGAATTTTTTTGATTTATTTCAAACTAGCAGATCGAGTGCTCCACATATTTATATATTTATATTTAATCCATCCTAATTCACCGTATATTTTTTGTTTCATTTAGATTTTTCAGTTTGCGATGTGTAATGCAAAAAAAAAAAAAAAACTAACGGCGACTGTAAAAGAAAAGTCCACCGGTGCTGCCGCGGCTAAATAATTAATTAATCGCGGCGCGTGTCCGGAATCCAACCGATTAAAGTAGGATGTAGGGCAGGAGAATCGTTTAAGTTTGTGGCTTACGGGGACTTTTTGAAAGTAATTTGACCGACCGTTTCTGTACATCGAGGACGCTTTCGCATATTGGATTTTCCGAGTTTTAAGAGGATAGTTTGCATTAATGCGCCGTTTTAGAAAATCGGAATGTTATGAATGTTTTCAGTGGTGTGAACATATAATTTTTATAGCTTGAAAGCTCAATAAAAACAAAAGTTTTTACTTAAAAACGGAAAATGCTGTTCGATTTGCCCGAACGCTCATGATAAAAGATACAAACAGTTTATGCCGATTTTTAATGCGAAAAATAAGTTTTGAAAAATTTTGATATACATTTTTGAGCTTTTAATTTTCACTCAAACTCAGAGGAATTTATATAACGAGATGGGAAAATTTTGAAATATCAATATGGAAAATTTCAAATCGAAAAATCGATTTGACCGAAAGCTCAAGAAAATAAATCAGATTTGACTAAAAGCTCAAAAACGTTCAAAACCAAAAATTTGGTATCAAAATCTAAAAAAAATTTCAAAATATTCTTTTTTCTTTCGAAACTTCGAACGGAACAAACAACCTCCGATTGATTTCGACATTCAACTATTCGCAATTAATTTCCAGTCTCTTGCTCGGAATGTGGCGAAGTTAATTTGGAAAGTTCTCGTGGTATAATAGAAAATAGACGTAAATGCGTGTTTCAACTCCGAACAAAGCCAATATGGAAATTGCATTAAAAATTGAAAAATAATTCGATTACATCCGCCCACAGACTTGTGAATTAATACGATTGGTTGTGGAAATGTTAAATTCGAATTATCTAGGTAGTCGTGAAATGTGCTTTATGGTCGCTTTGTTCCTTCGGCGCTACAACAGTAAATAAACTGAATAATTTAACAGCGCTGACTTAGCAAAGCTGAATACGAATTTTCGTAATTAAGGTTTTTTTATTTGTTTTTAAAATCTGAAAAATGACTACTAACGCGAAAAATTTACCTTTAGTAAGTTAAACTTTCCTTTTTGCTTTGAGTTTTCTAAATTATTTCGTTCGTGCAGCCTTTTAATGACTGTGGATGACGAGAACATTGTATTCATTTGTTTTGTTTTTTAATTCCACGGTTTAATCAAGGAATCGTTTGGTACATTCAATCAAGATTTTTTTTTAGTTCAGTTATAGAAACATGCATTTATTTTATGAAATAAATTGACAGTTTATAAAATTTTAAAAATGTGAAAAAGACTAATGTTTGAGTAAAATTAAATAAAAATAAAAATTATATTGCTTTTCATCATAAATGTTAAAAAAAATCAAAAAATTCTAAATAAAAAGATAATAAAGAAAGAGAGAAATTATTAAGAAAATAGTAAGAAATTGAAGAATTGCATAACGTTAAGAACATCTTGTCTTTAAACTTTAATTTTTTTTTGTAAATTTTCACAAAAAGTAGGTATATAAAAAAATATAATATATAAAGTATATAAATAAAATATTTGATTCTTATTTCTTCAATTTTGTTCCTACAATCTTTCTATTAATTTAATTTTCATAATTTTAAAAATATTTTTGAAGCTATTTTGTTATAAACTCCCCTTATTTGAAGTTTCATAAAGAAAATTAAATTATATTCCATTATTTTTCCAACAAGTTGAAGGCGAAGATCTCTAAAATCCAAAAATAAAAAAGTAACATTTATGGGATAGTGAATTTTTTCCAAAAACATTTCTAGACAATTTGAAAAAAAGCCAAGATAACTCTTCTAAATAAATACGAATTTAGAATTAAAATAATAATAATTATTATTTTAAAAAGATTGAACATTTTCTTGAGAATTTCGTCACATTCAAATATTACAAAAATCCAACAGTTAATGACACTTACCTGTTGGGTCACCTGTAGATAGGTCTGTGTGCCGAGTCGGGACGTAAGGTTACAACTGTGGGAACAACCGACCAAATCCGTACATCTTTTATAGTGGAAAACGGCGCCAAAGCGTGCGCCCCGACGCTTCGCAACGCCCATCTACCAATCAGAATTCGTGTTATGATTTTTAACTACATATCTGGTTGTGTTTCACGTTTATTAACCATGCAGAGTTTTTAATTTTCGACGTCTGAGTAGCAAAAGTTGTGATGGGAATTTTGAAGTTTGCCAAACTTAACATGTTAAAGTTTGCGAAATAGGTAGCGAAAATTTCATTGAATAGAGCAAAAAAATCAATATTATGTTGGGAGAGAAAAGAGGTGAAAATTTTCTTGTATTTTTTTTTAATTAAAATGTCTAATAATAATAATCATTCTGTATATATTTTTTGAACAATTGTGTGATCATTTATTTCATGAGATTTTAAAAAATTAACGTTAATAATAAAATTAATTAGTAGAACAAAAATTTCCTTTAAGAAACTTTTTATAGAATTCAAAAATAATTCTATAGTATGTTTGAGTATCAACTCGGAAAGTCGTTGACGTCATTTTTGAATGCTTTAGTTTTATTTCAATTTAAATATGTAATTGCATTTGGGTCGTATCGTGTTGTAAAATATTTAAAAAAAAAAAACAGTTTAAATAAAATTTTGTATGGACAAATAACTTCATCAACAAACAGGGCCACCCTAAATTTCGAAAAACGATCAGAGTGTGACTTGTATCGCGATACCTACGCGTAACTTTCCAATCTGTTAGGCGATCACCGACCGAAACTGTGAACAAACATAGTTTCCAATATATGTCCTCCATATGGCAAGCGATATTATGCACCAACATTTCGTCCCTAATCGAATTCAAGCATCGGATTGTGTTATCAATTGTTCGGTTCTGCAATTTGTGTCGAACTGACAGGCGTTTAACTCTAAATCGAAATTGATTTATTTTGTTTTTTAATGAAACACCCTGTATATTGAAACTTTCATCTGTCCACCGGCTCCGCTAGCCACAATCAACACTTTCAAAGTTATCGGGCTTTGAATGGAAAAATTTTAGTTGCTTTATTTTGAAAAATTCGCACAAAGCTTCAATGCCCCAATTTTTCAACACATACAAACCGATAAATCAAAGTCGGCCTGCTCGATGTTATAAGGCTTTTATTAAAGCCGTTTTATTTTATTATATTTTAAAGAGTTGTTCAATTTTGAAATTTTTAACTTTACACATAATTTTTTTAAATTGCGTCTCGTCGAGTTTTGATGTTAAGGATTGAGTCGAATATAAGATGGAATTAGAATGTCATGCGAAAGTAATTTTCACATCAATTTAATTTTTTTATTGCTTGTGAACAAGCAACCAGTAAAAGCTTGAAAATGTCATAAAATATTTTATTACGACACACAAAAATATATTTTTTGTTATTTTTATTAATGTTCAATATTGTAAATGCATGGACAGATGATTATCTTTTTATTTTTTTGCCGAACCAATAATAATAATAATAATAATAATAGCTGAAGAATACAGTTGTTTATCGGATGCAATAGGGTGCAGGAAATTGTATAGTTTGTTTCATCAACTAGACTAACTCCTCTGATCACCATATATCATATAGTCATATATGGTGATCAGAGGACCTAAGATATAAAATTAAGCAAGCTTAGAATAAGTATAATTTAACAAAGGACAATCAAGAAAAACATGTTTATGACAAAGCGAAAAAAGAACTAAAAATAACAGTAAGAAATGAGAAGAAAAAATCCTGGGAAAGATTTGGAAATGAACTGAATGTTTATAAAAATAATAATAGAAGATTCTGGATAAAGAATATGAAAGGAAGAATCAAGAAAGGAATAAGGGGAATTATAAACATAGAAATGGATATAATAATAAAGAAGCAAGAAATAGGTACTAGAAAGAAAGTTACTATATAGACAGATATAGAAAGAGAAAAGGATCGGAAATAGAGGCATTGAAAATGGAAATTAACACAAACAAGAGCAAAATGATTGTTATAAATGGGACAGATAATAAAGATGAAAATCACGTGTAAAATTACGAATTAGTCTCAGTATATGAACATCTGGGAATATAATAGCTATACGCGGTGTCCCGAAAGGTCTGTACAAAATAATAGCACATATTCCTGAGGCCAAAATAGAACGATTTAACCCAACTTACCTCTATTCAAAGTTGCTTCGTTTAGCCGCTAGAGGGATACAAATGTCCTAAAAAGAAATCGTTTTTTCGAGAAAACTTTATAACGCTTTTCGCGATTGGGACCAAATTTGGTATGTGGATTTGTACTGAAAGAAAGCATTATTTGGCATGTTATTTTCTCTTATGCCTGTTTTGTAAGTGGTCAAAAAATGGGTTAAATCGTCCTATTTTGGCCTCAGGAATATGTGTTATTATTTTTTACAGACCTTTCGGGGACACCGCGTATAACAATGGAAATATAGACGCTGAAATAGAGAAAAGAAAACAAAAGTCCATATTATGCGATAAAAAATACAATTTTATGAAAGAAGAAAATAAAATCAAGAGTGTATAATGTTGTTGCTTTACCAAGTGAAGTTTATGCCCGTGAACCATAGGTAATCACTAAGAAGACATGGATCACAACTGAAATGAAGTTCCTCAGAAGAACAACTGGAAAAACAAAATTTGATAGAATTCAAAATGAACAAATCAAAAAAGAAGCAATTATAATAAAGTTCGAGAATAGACAGCTTCAATGGTATGCAGGATGGAGACCAGAAGAGGAGAACGAAGAAAGAGAGGCAGACCGAGAAGAACATGGCTGGAAAGAATTGAGGTAAATAGGTAGTACCAGACAAAAAAATGCTAATGAAAGATTTAGAAAGGATGGAGAAAGTATACATATACATACAAAGTATAAATATTTTGTTTTTTGTTTAAATCATGGTCGTTGTTGAAAACATTTTGGCATCCAATCGTTTGCAATATTTTATTGCAGATAAACAGACGTTAGAATCTAATCATTTTCGCAAATACATTTTTAACGTTCGACATCGGTAATTAAATCCGTATATGGTTTATGTCGAACACGGCGTTCAAGTCGGCGAAATATCGCCGTCGTTAAACTTTTACGACGCTTTTCTCAGACCAATTTACGTTTGACCGGCACTATCCAGCGTAAACGTTCGTATGTATTTTTAATTCCATCTTTTCATTGTATTCGTAGTTTTTTGTGCACATGCATCTCTGATTCGAATGTATTATCAGTGATAATACATAGAAATATACATAAAAATTAAATAATACATAAAAAATCTTAGTCAACTACGTGATAAATTATCACGTAGTTGACTAAGATTTTTTTATTTACCGTTAAATTTTGTTCCGGCAACATCTGCAAGCATCCACCTGAAAGAAACGGAAGCGCTCAGCTCGCAACTGACGCCATATTCGTAATCAGCACGGCCGATTTGACTTTGGAGACGACTTTGAACCAAATTCGTCGAAAGTCGTAAAAAAAATCATGGTAAAAACAAAAATATGGGTAAACCGGCTCCTCTGCATATTGATTATATGTGTTTGTTTATCTTTGGAAATTATGCCTTTTAACTTATTTAAAAAAATCATTTTATCTAAATTTTGTTAGCTACATTTTGAATGAGATAATTTTATACCTTGACCAACAAGGCTATTAATAACACTTTTCTTATATATTAAAAGAGTGCCCGAATAATAATATATCTGTCGCAATTGCTTTGTACCATAAACCAATTTGTGTATATTTTTGTGTTAATGTGTTTCATTTGTATATTTAAATATAGTGTTATTATTTTGGGAAGTGAAGTTTAAACGTTAGTGGTATGATTTAAAAATATTTACTGTATCATAAGTCTTCCACGGAAATACCCAGTATATATATCATTATTATATTGAAAATAATATTTTTTTTGTGTTTCATTTGTATATTTAAATATAGTGTTATTATTTTGGGAAGTGAAGTTTAAACGTTAGTGGTATGATTTAAAAATATTTACTGTATCATAAGTCTTCCACGGAAATACCCAGTATATATATCATTATTATATTGAAAATAATATTTTTTTTGTTCCTAACGAGTAAAAGATAAGTATAATAACAATAATAATAATGATAATAATTATTTGATGAAGTTTAGAAACAGGTAAGTTTCACAAACTTTAACGACTTGTGTGCAAACACTTCTATTAATTGAACTTTTCCTAGTTTGTAGTGTTCAACTATTCAACTTTGTGTTCCCATCGTGAACTTCCAATTGACGAATCGATAGGTTGGTTTTAAAAATGTTCGAAGTTCCCGTGCAATTCAGGATAACGCAGCCAATTTGCATGCGCTCTAATGGCGATTCTAAATCATATAAAATAATAAATTTCAGGATCGATTGCTTGCGCGCTCGTTTATCCGAGTGTGTGTGTAACCCCCCGGGCCAATTTGTAATAATAACTGCACCCGGCGGTTACGAGCACGCGCCTCAACCGCAATGAGTACCTGACAAAATACGATAAGCGACGCCTCGTTTGTTCAACATTAGCACGCCAATGTTGTTTAACGAATGCCATCTATACGCAATGAATTATGAGAAATGCGTCCGTGACGTACACGATTGCGAATTTATCGAGATCCAATTTGATAGACACCCGTAGATGTTTTCCATAATGTCGAGTTTGCTGGTTCCGGGCGTCTAAAAATGACGGGGTAAATACGGACGTACCTAAATCTCACGTAAAAAAAGTTACGAGTAACAAAGTTAAAGTTCGTCTCACGTTTTTCGGTGCGAGAAACGCAGACTGTGGAAAAATTACAACGTATTGAAAATTATCTATGTGGACAAGGATTCGAAGTGTGAAAACCCTTTTTTTGTTGAAATAAAACATTTAGAAATTATATTTTTTCCTTTCAGTTTCTGATTGGTGTGAAATTCTCGATTGTAATTGGTTAGAATGGACTTTTGTTAATTTTGAATATAATAAAAAAATATTTATTACGACACAAAAATGTATAAAAATATATAAATATGTTTTGAAATTGTTATCTAGGCCCACCTCCTTCAACTGCACATACGTGACACTCCAAACAGACAAATTTGGTTATTAATCAGCATTTGAACAGCTGTTTAAAGCTGTGTATCTAGTGTTATGCATTTTTTTTTCTATCAAATTTTTTCGTCTATTAATTTTTCATTTTCTTCATTGTCTCGCTTGTTTTTTATTTTCCTTTGCCACATTTTAAATTTTTTTATATGCTTCACCTCCTGAAATATTTAAATATATATCGAAAATTCCTATCTGCGCGTATAATCTAGGTGTCATTTTGTAAAGCGAGACAAACGTGATTTCCACCAATTATCGATTCGAAACAAAATCGCATCGATGATTAAATAAATGAATTTATGATGCGATTAGTTGTGCGATAAAAGAAATATTTATTCGCACCTTGTGTCGCTTGTTTGTCGATTACGTTTCGATTGGTTTACTACGACCAACATCGACATACGTTTCGATTCTTTTGTCAGTTTTATTTATTTAAATCTATTTTTTACTTAATCAGGTTTTCGATTTTTATGCTGTTAGTTTTTGTTTTTCCAAATGTTGCCTTTTTTGATTTTTTCTGAATATTAGACTTATTTTCAATGTAGTAAGGCGCTTTCATGATGAAGCCATTGGCGCAGCTAAGCAGCAGCCATGAAAATGTCCGTTACATCGATGAAATTATTATTATTATTATTACTATTATTATTAATCTGAATAAAAGTTTCATCTGTCGTGTTATTCGTGTTGATATTAATTTGCACGTCTCGCACTAATTTTGACGTGCAATTCGCCAGCGACACTCCGTGACGTGCATCAATCATTGTTTGTATGTCCACATTCGCGTTTTCGTTACGAATGTCATTATAAAATGCTAATGACGACGCGAGTTCTCAGACAACTTTAATGACGAACACGCGCATCCACATCGATTTCTTTCTACGGAAAACTAAAAAAATCTATAACCACTTCGATTAATTTTTTTTTTTTGACAAAAATTATTACTTTTATTTTTTAAACATAGATTAGAAGAATCTGTGATGAAAATGAAAATTTGAAAAATGATTGAGTTTTCGAGATTTCATTTCCTGTTAAAGCGGTGGACGGGAATGATCTGATGTAATTTTGTAATAGCGAAGCGCCATCTTTCGATGTGTTATGAAAGTTACTACAGAAAAGGCAGACACTCAAATTCCTAATATTTCGTATTTAATGGTATATATGTATACAGGCTGTTTACTAAACATGCGGCATAAATTCAGTTGGTTATTCCTTGGGCTTTTTTAAAAGTTTTTTGTCCTTGGATGATGTTCGAAAAGATGCTTTATTTCGAAGATACAGGTCGATAATAGTTTGAAAACACCATTAGTTTAACCGTAGATTCGTTTCCATTGTTACTTTTATATGTAGTCAGCAGTCGATTTTAATCAATATAAAAAAAAAGAAAAATCACAAAGTAATCATTAAAATATTTAAGTCATTATAATTTTCCAAACAATCATATCGGGCGCCAGGCGAAGCCGACCTTGAAAATCGGTCTAATATTTATTGGTAAATTTGTTTGTGGAATGAACTCAACTTTAGGTCTACAAAAAAAAAACCCGCACTATGGAACCATGTTCATCCCTAAAAGCGGCTCTACGAAGGAATTGAAAAAATTACGGTTCCTGTTGTTTTTGGGCGTCGCGACGCTGAGGTTTTTTGGAATTATTTTTGCACATTTTCTCTGTTCTATTTCAATTCAAGTTCTGCAATATCAATATGTTCTCTGAAAACAGTTTGTTCAAGTTACAAGTCGTTAAAGTTCCTTTTTTTTCACAGACTACCTGATCACAAATTTATTTAAATACCCGTTACTTGGGCTTATTCAAGCAATTTATGTGTTTTATAAATGCATTTATAAAAACACATCAATTGCTTAAATTTATGAAATTTTAAAAAAATGATCTTGCGCCACCTATTAACGAGTCCAAGAATTACGATCCATGTTCTATATAGCGAACTCTACCAGAAATACGATCATTGATATTTATACTTCCAGATACTAGGGGGAGCTATTAACGTTGCCGAACGTCACACCAATAAGTTTCACGAGAGCGACGGTGTTTTTAGGTTGGCAACGCTTGGTTTCAAGTTATTATTTACAATGCGAAACAGTTTTCTGTAAATTCGTCCGATAGCTATGCATAGAGTTCTGCATTTTGTTAAAAAAATTTTGTTCGTGTTTGAATTAAAAATAGTTGTTGAGTTGGTTTAAATTGTGTGTTTTTTCGTGATTTGTGTGTTTTGGGCGCATTTCGAACGAGAAGTTGTACAATTTGTTAACGCAAACTGTTTTACCGAGCGTGTTTGACAGCGGTTCTAAAATGGCTGTCAGACGAGAGTTTTGTGTAGATAGGACTGTGCGGGTTGGAATTTGTAGGTGTGTCACCGTGTGTAATGAACTATAATGATATCAATTCCAATTAAGATTATTTTTAAAATGTTCACGTGCGGTTCGTCGCTTCGGTTTCGGTATCCTGCCCAACTCGTTAGTTAATGTAACGTTATTCGACATAAACGGGGGTTAGTGTTACCGTGTAATTTAGTAATATTTCGGTGTGTTGTGTGATTGTAAATATTCGTAAGCATGTGGAATATGATGTGCGACGTGATGCCGACCATATCGGAAGACAGCATCAGCCAGAGAAGTTCGCAGTTTTCGAGCGAAGACGCGAATTTCGAACAGTTGATGGTTTCGATGTTGGACGAGAGGGACAAATTGATGGACAGTTTGAGGGAGACGCAGGATAGACTCGGCGATACCGAACTGAAACTGACCGAAGTCGAGAAGGAAAGGGATTCGCTTCAGAGGCAGATAGCGGCAAATCTACCCCAGGTAGGCGCTACGACGGTGACATCTTGCGTTCTATTCGATTCTTTAGGAGCGATTTTCAGCTGTATCGATTCCCCCTAGGCCACGTAAAGCGCCATTTTCATGGAAAAACGAGATTTTTCCGTCGCGATTTTCCCGTTGTGACGAACAACTCCCGTATTTAAAACACTCATGCCAGTCATGACCCCACCGATGGATCTATAACTGAACCCCCACCTTTACTCCTACCACGCGATCCCTTACGAATATTTCCAAGGACAGGTTTACTCACGTTTTCCGAAAAGCTTCAGTTTTATTCAAACCTTTGATCGAATCAGTACTGGGTTAATCGTTAAAAGTCCTTTGATAATAAGTATATTGCATGAAATTTTTCCTAGGTTTAAAAGTTTTAAAATGTCTTACCTATAAACTTTTAAACGAGTTATATAACGTCACATAATCTTATAATTCTGCCATTTAGCCAATGGAAGAAACAAACGAACAAAACGAGTAAAGTTTGGCATTGTGTATTTTTTTATATCGATAAATATATACAGGG
>JAFFZR010002459.1:11283-33026 GCA_018397195.1 Lethrus apterus
TTAAGGAAGATCCTGTATATGTTTAATCACAAAACATTCGTTTATTAAACAGTAACTTGGAAACAGAATTGTTTAATAATGTATGTATAAAAGTACCTACTTAATAAATCACAATATTTGTTTACTCAGAATTTGTTTTTTTTTATTCAAATTAAAATAAATTAAGCAGTGATGGAAATCTTATCATGCAAATACTTACTGAACTGTATCGGAAGGAAGGTACCCGTTGAAAAGGCTTTAAAAGGCAAAAAAACCATCATATTTTTCTTTTCGGCTTCGTGGTGTGACCAAAGTCCCAACTTATTGCCAAAAATGATTAAACTACATAACGTAAAACACACCCTATAATTTAATAACTGTAAAATTAAAAATGTTTTGCAGGAAATGAAAAAGAGAAAATCCGACATGGAAATTATTTATGTGTCATACGACACCGACGAAAATGTCATGATGAAACACTTTATCGATAAACATCAAGGATGGTATGCTATTCCATTTGGGGAACACGCACTTCGGTACACTTTAAAATTATGTTTTCATAAGTACAATTATTTATATTTTAGTGAACTACAAATTATGTTTAACGTAACATTTATCCCCCAACTTATTGTGGTAAATAAACAAGGAACCATCATAACAAGAAAAGGAAGGGCAGAATTAGAAGAATTAGGAAATAATGTTTTGATTAAATGGTCCGAGGCACCAGTTGTATGACAATTATAATTTGATACATTTTTATATCCCAAAATATATTTTACAGAAAATTCTAAATTTTATAAGTACACTATCCGTATTAATAAAAATATACTTTCATTTAATCATAAATTAACATCTCCCTTTGCTTTTAGTTGGGCCAGAATCTTCATCTTCCGAGTTACTGTACTCAGATTGTGATTTATTAGTAGCATTAACATTCATATTCCATTCATTTTTACATTCTGGACATGTATTATGTTTATCTAAAAATTTTTGCAAACAATAAGAATGCATAATTTTCTTACATGAACTGCAAGTTTTCCCCTAAAAAAACAGAAGCAAATAATTCAATTTTATTAAAGCACAGGTATTTACCGCAAATACAAGCTCTGAACATAAATTACATGTGCGAATGTAATCTTTGCAATAATTGTGGAAATATGATGTAAATTCAATAATACACCTGGCGCCTAAGTACACTTCATCATCGTGAATTATCAAATACCCCATTCTAACCCATTTATGAATTAATTTTTCCGCATCTGATCTTAATAAGCTACCAGGCAAAGTTAAGGCTATATTTAGACATATCATTTGTGATAATTTTTTCTCAGATGTCATAAGAATTTCCTGTATGAGTGCTTGGAAATATCCCAATTCGATGTGAGAAAATGTGGTTTGCAGTATACTGATATCATCATTGCCTGTGTTTATTAAAAAGATTTGGTCTTCTCCAGTGATTTCACAAACACTCAACACTATTTTAAACTCCTGTTTGGATATTTCTGTGTTAATTTCTGATGTAAACAGTTTTAAAGATTCCAAATCTTTAACTTCTACAATTAAAATATATTTTATATGTAAAAAGAATTAATTATGAATTAGATACCTGCTTTGATAGATTTGCAGAATTGTAAAGCTTTATTTATGGGAAGAACACCATTCTTTAGAATGTATTGCAAAAATGATTTGTGTTTATTATCGTACATTTCTGTTGTTGTTGGTCGATAGTTTTTTTGGTTGAAATATTTGACTAGAGAGGCCGTCTCTTTCGTATAGTCTTGGTTCAAATTAAATTCATTTCGAGTTACCTATAATTATAATTTAGTGAATTTCAACTGTAAGTCTGCTTTTTTATATTTGTCTGCTTTTTTTCATTTTTCTATTCATTTATATATATTTTGGTTTTGATTTTTTTCCACCTTGTTTAAGTTGTGAGATCGACAATTTTCGGGCACCGATTCAAACGTCGTCAATAAAGCAATTTGTATACAGCAAAGAGTGTTGGCCATTCGAAGTTTTTGTTCGGTACAAATAATCAACCACACATACAGAGTGAGCAATTGGAAGTGACCACCACGTGACCACATACGCCACAAAACTAGTGTGTTTTTTTTGTTTTACTGCTACTCATACTGCTTATTGTATTTACGTTCTGTCATCTGACGTTTAACGTGTTTGAAAGCGCTAGTTTTTTACCTTTTTCTGTGATTTTCTTGTAAATTTTTTTAATAAATACTGGAATGAAAACCTTTTTCCAAATTATTTCTGTATTAAGTGTATTAAAGAAGTCACAAGGTATACAAGTACCGATCAAGCTAACAATTAATTTGACACTTCTTTTCTTTTAAGGTTATAGTTATAAACACAGTACCAACTTACCAATGTCGCCACCTTAAAATTTTTGATCACGTGGTGGTCACTTCCAATTGCTCACTCTGTATATATAGATATATCTGTGTAATCAACAGATAAAATATTGGCAATATTCACCTTCTATACTGTGACCTAGTGCAATTTAAGAATTTTAGGGTTGGCAGTGTTGGCACCCCTGCGACTAGGGGGTTGAAGATATGGCGATCGTTCCTTCGTCAAAAAGTTGTCCCCATCGATCTAAAGTTTACGTGTTTCAGCGAGTTTGAGAAAAAAATTGAGATTCTTAGATATTGAGGGTGTTTCGATTTACCGCGGACACCTGTTAAACATGGTTAAATATAATATAACCTTTCTTGAAGCTCTCAATTTGACTAATAACATTTATGGTGCTGTTGAATCTAGACCCTAAGAGTATCCCAGTTTAAGAAACAATTCGAACGAATCAAATCTTTTGGTGAAAACTAATACAAGTCAAAGTTCATCATATTATGTAAGTATCGCAGTTTCGTCTTCAAAAAAGACAAAAAATTTACCATCTAAGAAATTTGATTTAACCCAACATAATAGCCTCCTTTCTCACCAAAATGGTAACCCATTGTCTAGAGACTCAGAATCAGTTTTCGTTTCCAAGGAAATTAGTTAATTTCCACAAATCAAGAAATTAAGAATTACAATACCCAGCTTGAAAAAATTGTTGTAGAATTGCACAAATCGTTCAAGAACAGCCCATTTCTTCCTTTGTTAGTCGACAATTTAAAGAATGTTATTTAGCTTCATCAAATCCAAACGGTTTCGTGCTTTTAAATTATTAAAATATTCGTTTTTTAAATGCGTATTATTGTACTATACTTTTGCAACAAACTTAAACATTTTCTCTTAAATAGTAAGTTATTATTAAAAAAATGGTAAATATATGCAAAACGCATATAATAAAAATAGTAAAAGTGAATCTTAAAATATTGCCATTTTAAGTATTGTTTTAATAATTTGACAAATTTTCATTGATTGATAAATCGGAAAAGTTACAGAATAAATAAAAAGAATAACATCATACATACATCTTACTTTATTATAATCTTACATTGTAAACATGTAATTGAACACAATTTTATACATTTAAATTCATTACTTAATTTTACTTATAATTTTTAAATATATACACACGAGTTACAATAATTGCACAGGCACATAACAATCTTAGAAATATATATAGTAACACAATATCTACACAGTTAATTGTTTAAATAAATGCAGTACTTGCTACAAACTTTTTGTTTTAAACTTTGTGGACAGTATGTTTCCAAAATAGGTAACAATAAAAAAAATAAGGTAGGTATTGCAAAAGAACCTTTAAAATAGGAAATCAATTATGCTATTTGCTTGTACAAAAAATGAATTAAGTAATGCGACTAGTAAATAAATTTATCTTCTTTTTACACTAAATTACTCTGCAATGATGATTGACTGCCGTCCGATTCTAAGTGTGGCCCGTATGTTGGTAATAATCCAGCTTCAGTACAAGAACGACAACAGAATTTGGCATAATATTTGTGTGTACAGAATTTCGCCTGAACGATGAGTTTGCAATTCGCGAAGAATGGATTGTCTCGACATTTAGGATGTATAGTCCGACCTTTAAAATATAAAATTACAAAGGACATTTACATTGGCAATACAATACACACCTTCTATGAGTAGTGGTGTAGTACTTGAGGCTTTTGAATATGTATTATATGCTTCACAACGATATTCTCCAGATTCTGAATGATTAGCATTTGTTATCATGAGAGTGTGTTTGTCTGAAATAAAATTTCTTTTTTATTTTAAACGTCACTATTTTACCCTTACCGATAACTCGAATGGAACTTGATTGATTAATTAGTTTTCCATCCTTATACCATTCTATGGTGGGTGTTGGATGCCCATCTACTTTACACATAATACTTATGTCACTTCCAACGGGATATTTGATATCAGCTATGGTTATATTTGCCTTTACAGGTACTAAAATTTCATTTAGTTAGTTTTTAATTTATTAATTAATTTGAGAAGTTTTGCTTTACAAATATGCATTTAATTAAAGAAAATGTAAAGTTAATATTTAAGAGCAATATACAAAAGAAGAAGAAAACATGCAATTACCAATATGTAGCGTTGGTTTAGTATACAAATCAGTAACAGTAGGTGCAGGTGTTGGAGAAGTATGTTTGTAAATCGATGCTGGTGGAAAAGGTCGAGGAGTGGAAGGAGTGTATGAAAGAGAATATCTTGGTCTGTGAGTCGCTTGAGTTGATACTCGTGTAGGTCTGTAAGGATACTGAGGTCTTGACGTTGTCGTAGGTTTCTCTGGCGCATTTACGACGTACTTCATGTATTTCTTATCGTTAGGATTAGTACTATACACTGGTCCCAAAGCTTGTACCGTAACCGACCAACTTGCCGCCTTTCCAAAGCCATTATAAGCCTGACATGTATAGACACCAAGATTGTTAAGTCTAACAGAGTTAATCAGTAGTGAATGGTCCTTGTTTACTGTAAATTCAGACGTTTTAAATGGAATTAAGCTGTCTTCTTTCCACCATGTTATAGCTGGTATTGGATAACCATATGCGAAGCAATTTAAAATCGTCGGTGATCCTAATGATACGATCACATATGGTGACACCTCTGTATCGAGAACTCTTGCAGGATGATTTTCTGCATCTAATATTAGTATATACAAACATATTAGTGTGTTAAAATTCATTTGTTATTTACATATAAGATTTTGTTTTAGTTAGAATAGAAATAGAAACAACCAAAAATGTTTAATATTTTGAATATACCTAGAACTTCTAGTTTTATCTCTTTTTTTATCGGCTGACCAATTTTGTTGTCTGCAGTACAAAGATAAATTCCCGAATCTGTTTTATACAACGATATGATCTGCAATGCACCATCCAATAATATTCTATATCTGGGTTCCCTGCCGTCAATCTAAAAGTAAACTTATTAAATAGTTTCTAAAAAGAAAATATCAACGTACCAAAATATTTTCTTTACTCCATGTAATAACTGGTGTGGGATTTCCCTTAACAGAACATTTTAACGTGGCATAATCGCCTTCCCCAGCAAATACTTCTGGTTCAAACTCATCCTCAATAAGTTCAGGTGGATAATCTAAAAATTATACAGATATACATATGCGTACGTAAATGAGAAATATTTACATTCTTTCTGCAACGGTGACTCTGTATATACGGGAAAATATCCTGATGTCGTGATCAGTTGCGCTGGAACATCTATTGTTGTGGTTGGTATAACACATGCAGTGCCACATCCATTAGAACAACAAATTAAATCTAAGGCGCAATCGGCATCGTTTTTGCATTCTTTTTCGCAGTGATCAACATCTGGTTTTAAGAAAGGACATTCTCCAGGTTTGTCAACTGCAAATAAATCATTATGTTATCGTTATCATTATCGTTATCATTTGTCAATTGTTAAAATTTGTTCTTACTTTCTCTGCAAACAGCAATAAAGGTTGCGTTGTCATCTGAGGTACGATTAAGATTCAAGTCAATTGCACATTGGGATCCTTCATCACAAACGACATTTTTGCAAGGATTGTGACAGTTACATTTTTTACATAACGTGTCGGTGTCGATGTGCGCTTCTACTCCATATGGACAAAGTAGTTTGGCACATTCATCAGCAAATTGTTGACATTGTTCTGTATCAAGTTTGACACTTGTGATGACGTCAGTAGCTGTAACAGTTTTTAATTTTATACCACAAACTTAAATCAATAGCAGCTGCAACGCACTGATAAAATGATGGAAGCGGAACTTACATTATACAAGAAATCCTTTAAAGCAACAAAGCAAAAATAAATAACGCTGCAAAGTAAAATAAAAAATGTATCGCCATAATGATAAAGGCTATTATAGGCTTTGAATTTGTTGTCCAACTTACACACTTCAGTATGTATCATATATTGTTTGCAGGCATCTATACAAGACTGGAAACTTGTGAATCTATTAAAATTACCTCCGCAACCACTGTAGATAAAGGTAATGCATTCACCCCTACTATCATCAAAGTACCAACGTTTATAGACACCCCCCTCACAAACACCTTTGTCAACGGGTAAACGACAAATTTCTATATTTAAACAAGTTAGTATCCAAACGAACGTACCATTAATATACACTGGCGAGCAAAAAATTCGAGCCACTTTAATATTCTTTAATTTTTCTCTGAGAAATGATCCAACTGTTTAAAACTTTAATAAAATCACTTTGTAATTAATTAATTTAGAAAGGAATGGAAAGCTCATACAACTAGCATTGGTAAAAAAACATAAAAATGTAAGATTATTAACAAACGTAACTAAGTTAAATTACAGTGACTAAAAATAAACAGCATACCAATTGAATATTAAGAAATTAAAACACATTATACAGGTATTTTAATAAGACGTGTTTCCTCCTCTTGCTCTTATTACTACCTGTTTTCTTCCATTCATACCTCTTATAAATTTTTGGATAGATACTTCCCACACTTCTGTTAGTGCAATTTTAAGTTCATGGAGATTGGATGGAGGGGGATTTCGTGCTCGAACGTTGTTTAAGATCGGCCCAAATGTGTACAATCGGATTTAGATCGGGACTAAGGGAAGGCCACTCAATTGTTGCTATTTGCACCTCCTGAAGATAGTCAGTAACTGTTCTTGCCACGTGGGGGTGAGCTTGCCATGGATTAAAATAAATCCAGCGCCAATGAATGGCAAAAGGTATAACATGTTGTTCTAAGATGTCTTCTACGTATTGATCTGCTGTAATAGAGCCTCTATCGATAAAGACTAATTCTGCATGGGCTTCAAAAGAAATACCAGTCCAGAACATTACTCCACCTCTTTGAAAACTTACACGATGGGAAAAATTTTATTGAGCATAACGCTCTCCTGGTCTTCTCCATATTCGATCCCGACCATCAGCACCAAATAAGCAAATTCTTGACTCGTCTGTAAATAAAACGCGACTCCATTGTTGTAAAGATCAGTTTTGATAAATTCGAGCAAATTCAAGTCGGCGTACTCGATGATGTCGGGGAGGCTTAGGGCCAATCGCTGGTCGGTAAGTTTTCAAGTTGACTGCCTCCTTCAACCTTCTTCTTACTGTCCACTCACTTACATTGGTTTCACGTACCTAATGTAAGCAGTTACGGATTCTTACCGCAATAATAGGCCTGTTTCGTAACGCAGTAGATACAGTAAAACTTCCCGTTGAGAAGTGGATCTTTTCCGTCCTGATCCGGGTCTTCGTTTAAATAAACCAATCTCCTGATAACGTTACCCGTTGAACTTTGGAACGATTAATCTCAAGTCTTGTTGCAATATATCGTTGGCTTCGTCCATCTTCAATTAAAGCAACAATTTGAGCTGCTTGAGTTTCTCATTCATATGCATCTTATCAAACAGTTACAAATAATTTTTAACATTTCTGAGATAAAATTTAAAGAATATCAAAGTGGCTCGAATTTTTTGCTCGCCAGTGTAATTTTAGTAATTACTTACCGCTACTAGTTTTATTTGGTTTCTTTTCCTCGTGGGTCACACAAATCGACTGACATTCTTGTATCGTACTGAAGCGGTTTCCGCTACCCTCACAACCTCCATACACAAACTGTTCACATCGTCCAATCGAACTGTTGTAATAATATTTAATGAAATATCCTCTACAAGGGCCTGTTTCTTTCGGTACACTACACACATCTAATATAAAAAATTGTTACTAAAATATTTTATTAACTTTGTAGACATTTTTCACCTTGTCCTCTAAATCGTCCACATTGACGTTGACATTGTTCCTCACTGTTGTATCTGTTTGCGTTACCGCCGCAACCAGTATAAATGAACGCTGAACACATCTGTGTGACAGGATCATAATAATATGCCGGAATGCTGTCTGTACAATTTCCAGCATCCACTGAATTGTAACAAATGGATATGTCGGTACCATAGGTCGGTTTTGTATACTCTATAAAAAACAAGAACGTAGCATAAATTTTTTTTATTTGCAATAGGTACCTTCAGGTCCTTGAGTGACGGAAAGTGGTCCACGTTTACACTGTTGTTCACAGGAGAATTTATCTTCAAATCTATTATCATTACCCTTACAACCGCCATATGTGAAGTTTTCACACAAGTCCGTTGTGGAGTCGTAATACCATTTTTCTTGTTCTGCGTTACAAGGTCCAACAACTTTCGGCAATTCACATGTATCTACAAGCAAATGTTTTGAAACCATGATTCAATCTTTTAAATCATTACCTTGTGCATCAGCACAATTCTGTCGGCATTCCTCCTCCGATTTAAAATTATTTCTATTTCCTTGACATCCTCCATACATAAAGTGTTTACAGACACCATCCTTGTCATAAAAGTATCGTACTTGAGATTCTCGACATGGACCTGAATCACTTTGTAGGAAGCAGAATTCTGTAAATATTCCACATTGGAATGTACAATTGCAAATTGAAAACGTCATTTACTTACGGCACATCATCTAGATGCGTGAAAAGTATTATTTAAAAAGTTATTAAGTTATAATGAAATAATCGGTATGTTAAATTCATCATACCTGTTTTAAATGGCTCGTCTGGTTGGGTAACTGCTTCGGGGGATTCCGTTTCAGCGGCAGTTCCTTCGCAACGTTGTTGACATTCATGTTCTGTTTGGAAATTATTTCCATTGCCACCACATCCACCATAATAGAATTGTAGACATTGTTTTTCTTTGGTGTTATAGTACCAACGATCTGTGTAATTACTGCATTCTCCAATATCAGCAGCCAGTTGACAAGTAGTTTTAACTAAATAGAACGAACATGAATTAAACCGATGTCGATAAAATATGCAAAATAACAATTTCTAAGCTTACCGACATCCATAGGACAGTCAGCTTCGCAATGATCTCGACTGACAAAATTGTTAGTGTTACCCTCACACCCAGAGTAATAGAATGGCGTGCAACGTTTCTCAGCTGCGTCGTAATACCAACGAGGCAAACGTTCTGTACAATTTCCTTGTGCTCGTGGTAATGAGCAATATTCTACAGAGTTAGTAAAGAGTTAACATGCTTATTATTAGTTCAATTATATACATAAGGTGTATTTGCATACTTGATGTTATTTAAAATTATCTTCATTATATTCTTAAATTGTTAATACTAATCTATGATATATTAAATAGTTTGTGCAATTTTATATCAAATCTTTCTGTGCTTACCCTTCTTTCTACCTGGTTGACCACACTTATGTTTACAGGCTGTTTCAGATGGGAAGTTATTGTTATTGCCTTTGCAACCACCATAAATGAACTCTTGACAAGCTTCTGATGTCTTATCATAATACCATCGCCTGTAGCTTCCACGACATGGCCCTTCTTCTTTTGGTTGTTCACAGGCATCTTTATTTTAAAAATATTTTGGCATGTGATTTTGTACAAATAATTGTTTCATATTTACCAATGTTAGAATCTGTCACGCAAAGTAAAGAACACTCTTCATACGTCTCAAATCTGTTGTTGTTACCCAGACAGCCTCCATAAATAAACTGGGCACATTGATTACGATTGTGATCGTAATACCATTTAGGATAGTATTCTTTACACGGACCTTCAAGCTTAGCCAAGTTGCATCTAGCTGTAAAAATGATAAAAGGGTCATCTGAGTCTTTTGTTTAAACATTAAATTTACCTTTGCCTTGAGGTTCAACGCAAACACTTTCACATTCTTCCTTGGAGTTATATCTATTGCCATTTCCACCACATCCACTGTACCAAAATCTAGAACAACCTGCATATGTTGTGTCATAAAACCATTTAACGGTATAATTTCTGCAAGTGCCCTTGTCAGTTTCCAATGTGCAACCAGCTACGAAAATTTGATTTATGTAAAGTTTTAAATGGGTGTATGAGTACCTTGTAGATTTTCTGGTATATCTGCGCATCCCTCAAAGTTTTCTTCTTTGGCTTCCGTTGTTCCATCTAAACAGCAACCATATTTTGTAGATGCACACCCACAACCTTCGAGATTAGGTCCTTTAGCGGGAGTTTGATCATCAGAACAACATCCAAATTCGGTGTTTCGACATCCACAACCTAAAGATTTAAAATTTTTAATTGAACACTACAATTCATTTTGTTCATACCTTGCTGATGAGGTCCCTTGGCGATCGTAACGCCATCAGGACAGCATCCAAATTGGAAAGTGTAACACTGACAACCGCTGTAATCCTCACCGGCAGCTGGTGTGTAGTTGTCTGGACAGCATCCATACTGCGTATGTTGACAACCACAGCCTTCATAATTGTATCCTCTTGCAGCAGTCACATTGTCAGGACAACATTTAAATGGAGAATATTGACAACCGCAACCTTTAAAATCGGCACCTTCCGCTGGTTGGATGTTATCAGGACAACATCCGAATGGTGAAGAGAGGCAACAACCTTCCTTGTTATATCCATGGGCAGGTGTAAGACCATCATCACAACAACCATAAGGACTCGCGCTGCATTCTGTTTTACAACCATTATAATTTGGTCCAGTTGCTACAATTAAATATTTAAAAAAATTTACCACCGCAACTTCTTTTATTTACCTGCAGTTTTACCATCTGGACAACATCGGAAATACGAATCTTGGCAATTTTCAATAACGCAACCTTTAAAATACTCTCCTGATGGAATGCTGATTCCATCAGGACAACATCCATATTCTGATTTAGCACAGTCTTCTTTCTCTGTGGTTGTTGTTGTCGTTGCTGTTGTTGTAAATTCTCTTTCTTCTTTTCCTTCTCGATCTGGTTGTTTAGTGACTTCTTCTTTTTCTTCCTCAATTTCGCAACCTTTTTCATCTGGGCCTTGTGCTTCTGTAATGTTATCCTTACAACAACCATATCTGTAAGAATAATTTCATTATAAAAACTTTTCACAGAAAGTTTTTTTTTATATTTCGAAATTTGTGATTGAAAACTTACTTTGATTTGAGACAAGCAGGTGGTGGTGGAGGACAACCTGCAAAATCATTTCCTTCAGCTGATGTTCTCTCGTCAGGACAACATCCAAACAAGGATTCTTCACAATGCGTAGGTGGACATCCTTTAAAGTCGACGCCTGTTGCTGGTGAAACGCCATCTTCACAACATCCATATTTTGTTTCGTTACAAGTTTTGGGATTAGGACATCCTAAGAATAATAAATCAGAACAACGATCAAAAATACCGTAATTTCGTTACACTTGCCTTTGTCAAATGGTCCTTGTGCTGGAGTAATTTTATCCGAACAGCAACCGAATTCGGATTTTTTACACGTCGGTTTCTTCTTTCTTTTACATTTTTTAACTTTCGGAATAAACAATTCAGTAACTTTGGTAACGCCAGGTTCAGTCGTTGAAGACCAAATGTCGTATTCTGTACCTGTTGTATCCTCGGTAACTAATTCAGTTGTCTCAGTAACTGCTTCACTTGTTACCATAGTAACTAATTCACTGGTTGTCGCAGTAACTGATTCACTTGTTGTCTCAGTAACTGATTTACTTGTTGTCTCAGTAACTGATTCACTTGTCATCTCAACTGTTACTTCGGTAACTTCACTTGTTAGTTCAGTACCTGGTTCAGTCGTTGCAGAGATATTTTCAGTAATTTCTTCAGTTACTTCAGATGATATTGCTGTGCTTCCCATAAACAAAGTGGTTGTTTCAATGCCTGAAACAGCTTCTTTCGACGTTGTAGTGATTTGGCCACCGTCTGTGGTTGTTTCTTTTATTTCCGTGCTTTCTGGTAAACTTGTAGTTACCATTGTTTCTTGTTCGGAACTGATGGTAGTGTCAGTTGGGGTTGTTTCTTTTGATACGTCAGTTATGCCTATTGAAGTTGTTGCAGTTTCCATTTCAGTTGTAATTTCAGTTTCTACTTCTGTAGTAGTAATTACAGTCTTCATTTCTGTAATAGTTTCACTCGTGGTTTCTATCTCGACTCCAGTTACCGGTTCTTTTGTGATTTGAATTTCTGTTGTGGTTTCTGTTTCTTTTTTAGTAGATGCTTCCGATACTTCAGCTTCAGTAATGTCTGTGCTGCGTTCCGTTGTTAATTTTTCTTCAGATGTGGTTAAAATTTCAGTAATTTCTTCTAATTCTGTTGTAGTCTCATCGGTAGGTTGGCTGGGTTTTTCAGTATCATCAATTCCAACATCAGATTCGCCAATAAATATTATTGGTTCTGTGCTACTTTCAGTTTGTTTACTAGGAGATATATCAGTAACACTTTCTGATGTTATATCTTCTAGTTTTGTCGTTTCGGTAGCTTCGCTGGGTTTACTTGTTTCTTCTTCAGTAATTGTAGTTTCATATTCTGTAGACGTTCTAAATACAGATGTAGGAGATACATCAGTTGTGGATGATATTTCTAAATATTCAGTAGATTCAGTAGTAAGGGATGATTTAGTCAAGTCAGATTCTGTAATTATATCAGATGTAACATCAGTTGGTTCTTTTGTGATATCTGTCTGTTCTGTAAATTCTGTTGATTTATCAGTAGATTCTTCTAAAGTAGTTGTAATGTCTGATACAGAAGATAATTTTATTAGTGTCGTATCCTCGATTTCAGTTGTGCTAGCATCAAATTGTTTAGTAGTTGTAGAAGCTTCTGACGCATCGGTAACTGATTGACTGCTATCAGAAGTAACAGTAATTTCAGACGTTTTTGTTATTTCAGTTTCAGGAATTTCCGTTGTGCTAAGAATCACATTTTCAGTTACGTCTACTGAATCTGTGCTGGTATCTGCTGATGTAGTAGTACTATCACTGTCTATTTTGTCGCTGCTGCCAACAGTATAAGCACTGCTCTTAATGAAATATTCTTCAACTGCAATGCTACTTTCTTTTACGACGCTTTCAGTTGTAACATCAACAGTTTCTGTAGTATCATCTTCTTGTTGTGTAGTGCTTTGAGTGCTTACGTCTTCGAAAATTGTAGATCTCGCATCACCTGAACCTTCATCTTCAGTATCAAATACTTCCAAATCAACAGCGGTTGTATCATCGTCACCCGAACCAAAATCGTCACTGGATAAAGTGTCACCAGAATCGGAATATGCCGCGTCACTCAACATTAAGCCATCTGAAGCTAACGTACTGTCAGTCGATTCCTCGTCTATAATGGAGCTTTCACCTAATGAAGAAGCCTAAAATAATGACTGTTGAAGTTATGTTATTGATAATTATGAAAACTACCAAAGAACGAAGATTTTCTCTTGAGGGACCTATTTTTGCACCTTCAATTAACTCGACGTCTTCAATCCATTCACCATCTTCGCATTCTTCATCATCGGTGACTTCATAATCGAACTCTTCGAGTAGTTCATAGGAGGGTTCTGTGACTTCCGACGGTTCAGTTACTTCTATTGGTTTAGTGACATCGACTGGTAAAACTTCATCTACAATTAAAAAAATGAATACAAAAAACAAGTTTTTAAAGTGGAATACCTTTGTCACAAGCTTGTTTATTGCATTCTTCAGACCCCAGTGGTATTAGATCTGAATCGCACTCCGTTACTGGTACATTTACGTTTTCTTTCATGCAAATAACTTTCCTTGTTTTCACTCCTCTGCCACATTCTTTGGTACACTAAAAATATGAATTTCTATGTACTTTAAAAGTGTTTTTCGAGAAATATTAACGTGCACACCTTACTCCAAGGTCCCGTAAACCATTCGCCTGGACAAACTTCCTCTTTAGCTTTACATTCTTTCGTGGAATTGTATTTCTTAGATAAATCGCAATTACTGTCGGTGACTTTTTTAAACCCATCATCTGTAGCTAACGTACAAAATACCTTTCTGGTCTGTACGCCACTTCCGCATTTCGCTGAGCACTAAACACATACTTGTTCTATTACAACAAGAACGTAAGTGATACTGGAATTGAAAAAATAAACTATTTACCTCACTCCATTGTGATGCATACCATTCGTGCTCACAACCCTTGGCTTTAGAGTCGCATTTACGGATAGTTCTTGGTTTTTCTTCTTCCTCTTCGCAGAGTTTGTCGGAATAAATCTCACCTTTAGCTGTGGCGCATTGAACTTGTCTCGTTTCTTCGCTTAAACCACATTTGTTTTCGCACTACAATCCAACAATGGAAGAAACTGTCGTTTAGTACTTTCGTTTACTTACGCCTGACCACTCAGAAGTCACCCAATCTACACCTTCGCAAGGTCGTAATATACACGATTTCTCGGATTCGGGTTTCTCTTCGTGTGAACACTCGCTGTCATCATATGTTTCTATTTTACCATAGATTTTACGATAGCACGTCACCTTTCTTCGTTCTTTCCCTTTGCCACACAAGCGGTCGCACTAAATTATAAACTTTTAAAATAACTTTCCGTTCAAATATAGCGGACACTTACGGGTTTCCACGGTCCGGTGTGCCACAAGGCGCATTCGACACCTTGATTGCAACTTTGTTCCGTAGGTGGCTTTTCTAATCCAGAGCATTGTTTCTCATCGACGATACTGGGCACGCCACTCGTTATGACCTGTTCACAAAGAATCTGTCTCGTTTGGACTCCTTTATCTCCACAAGGTTGAGAACATTTTTCCCAAGGTTTTGCAATCCATCGCGGCTCGCACGGATCTTCGTTACATCTTTGCGAGTCGACCGGTTTGTTGTTTGCGTCGCATAAACTCGGATCCGCACGATCTAAAGATTTTCGACCGGCACACGACACATTTCTCGTTTGGTATCCTAACAACATAGTTTTTCAGTAATAAATCGGATGTATGTGATTATTTACCTCCTCCACAAGACGCGGTACACGGAGTGAATTCATCAAATGTCCAAGCGTAGGTTTCCGTTTCTGTTGGAAATTGTACTTTTTTCGGAACGCTATATTCGTAATGAATTCCGACGTTAACGTCTTGATACAACAACTATAAATTTATTAAATAACTATCCGTGTGCAGAAATTGTTAATTGATACTTACAACTACGTATAATGGTTCTTCGGTTGGGCCCAATGACCAAATACTGTCGGGTGCCGAGAAACCTTGTGGATAACGTTCGTAAGTGAACTTTGTTCCGGCAAAATCCAGAGGTCTTGGGAAATCTATTCTCCAATTACCGTTGAGATAGTAATAACCACTTGTGTTTCTAACAGCTGTAAGTATAATTTATGTGGTGAATTTTTCTTAATGTTCTTAAGTCGTTTTTAAAAGCGTCAACATTATTTCTCACAAGGTCGTTTAAATAAAAAAAATATTGAATGTACGTATATCATAAAAAACGACTTAACCCCTTCTTACATGATTTTTTAATTTTTCGGACACTAATTTATTGCAACTGACGAAAGAGAAGCCTTTACACTCGAGAATTTTGCACCTTTCTGATTTAGGGACCATTACTTCAAAAAAATAGGGCACAATATATATTAAAATGTTGTATTATTTTTTAAAAAGATTTTTCTCGCAGATTTATTTTCAAAAAAGCCAACCAAATTTTTCAAACCGTCACTGTAATGGCCGTTATATTTACTGTTTTATCAGGTTTGCACAACTGCTAATCTGTAAATACCATTGCAGAAATCTGTAAAAGTGCATAGAAGAAGCAGATATCTTCGGAGAATTGATTCGCATCCAAAATAGTGTTTAATCATTTTAAATGGTGTGTAGCGTATATGCTATGTCATGCAAGAAGGGGTTAACGAGACAAAGAGTTCTTCACTTAAATAGCGAAGAATAATATGAAAATCCAGTTTAGCATCGAAATTACCAAATTAATTCTGGTTCGTCAGTTAATATTCCGAAAATAATCATTTTGAACAGTTCCTGTGATTGTGTTTTTCTTTCAATAACGTGATTAACGTCAATAATTGTTAATTGGCGATTTACATTACGCGATACGCCACCTCGCGACAAACTTTTACACTAGCGACAAAGGTACATCAGTAATTAGTATTCATGCGATTCATACGTCCATTTTGTTAATTTCCGTGTTTTTTGTTTGTTCGAGCATTATTTTCTGTGTAAATCAGCTTTTTCAAAGCTATTCGTTATTAATATTTTGAATTGTCCCTTTGTCAGATGACATGTTTTATGGATAGCAGCGCCGCCAACGGTAATGTAAATTGCATTTACAGGGTACTTTTTTAATAAGACGTGTAATGACGGTATTTTTAAATTATACATTTTATATACAATATACCTAAATAATTGTTGGATGGTTTGACTTCTCGAATCCTAATGTTGACCGAACCAGCCGGTAGCAGTAAGACATCGTTGTATCCTACAACTCCAAATTAAAACCATAAAAATCTGGTTACAGATTCAACTTACCAACTTGCAAGTCCTGCATATCTAGAACACCGGTAAAAGTATTACACGAGCTGCCGTCCCCGTCGCAAACTCTACATCTATCCTCCCTGGCGTCGGAACCAAGCATCATATCACACCCAACAGGCTGTAAAATTCACAATAAATAATTGATTTTATTTCTAATAATTCTTTACCTGGCATTTTCCATCAACACATACGTCCATTTTTTCATCGTTACATCTTGTACCATCAATGACACTTTGTTTATGTCTGTAGTAGAACCTTTCTCCCTTTGGCATGCAGTTCAATTCGCACGAGTTTGGTGCTTTTGTATACGGAATCCATCTTAAAAAAATAATGTTAATATCACGTACACACAAAATATACATACTTACTGGTAAGTTACACCTTCAAAGGGGATACGATCGAATTCGGAACATTGCTGAGCACGAAAGTCTGCTATATCAGGGCAGTCCTACAAATAAAAAACATAATTCACATTTGTATGTATTGTGTTACAAGTTAATTAAGATACTTTGGTTATCGCTGAAAAATAACCATTACAATACAGAAAAAATAAACTGTGTCATTAAGCTGTTCTATAAATCAGATTGCTATAAAACAAATGTCAAATGATAATGCATTATATGCAGCACGCCTTTTGAATGGGGAAATTTTATGTCTCATCATGCACAGTCCGTTGTAAGTTAGTCACCTGCTGTGAAGATATTTTCATTCCCTTTTGTTTTAATACTAAAGTTTCTTATTATCTTTAACGTCATCGCAACTTTGAAATGTCAAATTTTACAATAATGTGAAATTGTGAAAATGTTAGGCATTATCATTTTATTAATTGACGTAATTTTAAACCGTAATTTTACACAATCGTAAAAGAGCTATTTATATTTTCTTATTCGAAATGTAAGTATAGGAAGTAATCATCGAGAAATCGAGCATCGAAACAGACTAGAAGACAATAGGGTATAATCAGCGACGGAAATGATCTTATTATGGAATAATAAAAAAAAGAAAGCCATCGAACTATAAACGTAGCAGTTTTCGCGTTTCAAGACGAATCTTTTTAAATGGCTTTTAAAATTCTTCTTGAATCCATTTAACATTCTGTTAAAATTCTATTAGAATGCTTTCAAATCGATGTAAATCATTTTTATTCCATAAGAAAATTATATCCGAACCCGAAACCCCAATATTTATTAGATATTTTTTCGCGCACTAATAGTAACAATCTCCAACGAAATTTCTTCAAAAAAAAAACTCACTGGGAAAGGGAAACTCACCTGGGTATTGCAGGAAAAATGTCTTTTCGTCGATCCTCGACAAGAATGACCGATTGCGCATTGTCTGTGTTGCGTGGAAACGCCTCCGCCGCAGGTTCTGGTACACGAACTTGGCGTCGACCAATCTAACCACGGACCGGCGTCGGGTTCGTCGCCGTCGGTCACATAACTCCCCGTCAAGTATAGATGCGCCCCCTGGTGCCTTTTAAATCGATCACGATGGTGCCGTATATGCTGGAAAAAAATGGTCATCATGTTTAATTTAATGATACATGGTTCGGTTAATTGAAACGCATGGTTCTACAACAAGACATAATTAATCAATAATCAGTTGAACCTAAGTATCGAACTATCATTAAGATTTGTTATGAAAAATAACTTTTTTTTTTTAATTCATAATTATTGTACATAATTTGTAAAATCATCGTAAGTTTTATTATGTGCGTAAGCTCAAGCTTAATTCAACAAGTCAATATTGATATAATTTGTTTTTCTGTCGAAATCATAGAACCATTAAATAGAATATCATAGTCATACAGTAGACAAGAAATTCGTGAATGATAAGTAAATTTCTTGTCTTCGGTATGACCATGATATTTTTTTTATTAGGTTGCTGTGTTGATTTTTTAAAACTTATTGTGATTAGCTTTTGTATAATTAAATCCTTATTTTATGGTTTTATATTTGGTCTAAAGTTTTAAGCCCAGTCTTAAGTATTAAAATTTTAAAACTTACAGCCTGTGTTATTCGGTTTTTTTTTTGCAAAAAGTAAAGATTTTCGATGCTTTTAATTTGGCATTAATGGCTTGTATCCACTTGTACATACATACCTGTCATGAGAATCACAAATTTGTAAAAATCGAATAATTAATGCTCTTTTAACAATGTTCAAATAAAAATAGTGTACTGAAGGCAGCGGCGTAGCTACAACTTATTGATTCCGACCCACTGGGTTTATTAAAGTTTATTTTTGGGCCCAAACTCGAAGGAGGGTTACCTAATATAGTTATAATGCTGAGAATATTCCTCACAGCTGCGATAAGTAATGCCAGTTGTGAGAGAAGCTTCTCTGAACTGAAATTATTTAAGATCTACAATATTCACGTTGCGATTAAGAAATTTAGCTATTTTGTCAATCGAACATGAGGTACAAATTAACATTGACGAATGTATTAAAGAGTTTGCGTTGTGAAAAACACGCAGAATAAAATTTTAATTTAAAAAACGTTTTATTTTGAATCCATTTGAAATAGTGACAGAGTATCACAGATTTTGTATAGATTTTTTTGGTTAATTGCGAAAATGGGGGAGAGCAAATTTTGGGTTCGCTCCGGTTGGAAGAAATCCACGCTACGCCACTGACTGAAGGTTTTGTTCTTGCGTCTTGTATAGCTGGTTTTCTAGATGTCTCTAGCTATCGATGTCAAAAGTGAATCAACTGTCAAATATTGTAAGAGATCTTTGTGTTGTCGAACATTTTTTCACAATTTTGCAAATTTATAATATAATACATAAGTGAATTTACACTGCAAGTGTGTTTTTCTTTTCTGTGTGTTCCTTTCTTTATTTAATTGCAAAGGACTTAAGTTAAAAAAACTAGAAACCTTCAAAGTTTCCAATAAAGAAATACTTTTTAAGTCTTAAGGTTGAACCTACCTTTAAATTTGCAATTTAGAATCGTATTTTGAATATAAGACTTTGATTAAAGAAATAAAAATTTCATATGAAGATTTACAGTCTACCGCCTAAATTCAGCCATTTAATCGAACAAATGATTATTTTCAACAAGTCATAAGGATATTGGAACATTATATTTTTTATTTGGTTCTTGAGCAGGAATAGTAGGAACATCGTTAAGAAACTTCGAGCTGAATTTGTTACTGAACTTGTTACTCAACAAGTCCGACCATACGTCTAGAGCACCATTATTTGTACGCCAATGGTGAATGCTACCGTCTTGATTCTTCATGATTAATTGAACACAAGGCGTTTCTCACATCAGCCAACGATTCAATGAATAATAATTATTTTTTAATAGTTTGGTATTGGAATTCCTTTTTTTAATGTTGGTCACATTCAGATGTGAATTTTTAACATTTCTTACGATACTGACACTTATTTCACTTTTGACATTGGCAACTGTTAATTAGTGACATAGAAAACTAGGAACAAAATCATTAGATTATTTTATTTGAACATTGTTGAAAAATCATTTCACACATAGGTTCGTAAATTCGGAGAAGTAAATTAAAATTCTCACTTAAAAAATTCGCTCACTGATTGGCTACTTGCGAGACACGTTTACACCATATAAATTGCCGTACTCGCAACCAGATTTCCGGTATTTAATGTTTACATGTGTGACAGCTGACAGGTGTCGATTTTAAAGTATTTAAAAATTCATTTATTTTTCATTAACAATATAAAAAACAGTTCTTTATAGAAGTTAAGTGCAGCAAGGTGAATTAATCACGTCAATTTGAATTGATTCAAATCCGGGGACAAGTACTGTAGTTTCACCGCCAAGGAAACGCGCCCGTTTGGGGCATTTATTAATAAACTTAATTTAAACAAGATTTAAGTTTTTCCAAATTATTTGATTAGTAAATAGTAGTAAATAGTTATTAATAAACAAAAAAATAAATATTTAGAAATTAAAAATTTATTACATTTTTCTCCTTTAAAAGTGATTGTAGATATTCAAAAGAAATTGTGTTTTATTAACTTTTCATAATGAAAGACAGGAGAAATACACAAAATCTAAGAGACAATTGCACGAAATCGCATCTAACAATAACCGAACAAAAGTAGAATTGGACGTGTAAATAATACGATCAGTGTTGGCCAACTAACGGTAAGTTCGAAAATAGTTCCAGTGTAATTCTAGCTTATGTATGTACTCCTCTGAATTTACGAACATAGTATAGATAATTGAAATACTAAAAATGTTGGATGTATAAAATCTACATGACAGTACATGACGGGTACAAGCCATTAATGCCAACTTAAAACCATTGAAAATTCCTCCTTTTTGCTGGCCTCCATAGAGACGTAGAAAGTTATCAATGTTGGAAAGAGATACAAAAATTACGTACATTTTAATGTGCTTGTCAAAATATTTGACTTTGACATTCATTTAGTTTGGCCCGCCCCATCATAAATAAATTCGCCTCATTTATTTATCAATTAAAAACGTCTGCAGTTAATTTAAGACAAAGAGCATATGTCCGATGAATGTAAAAATCGTACTTTATGCTCTTTTAACGACATTTTAGTCCAATGCACCATGCGCGCGGCGGCGGCGGAACACACAATTACAATCGGTTAACTGTATTTATCGTGCACGACATAAACAACCGATTATTAAGATTATTTGCTGGATACGAACGCATTTAACTCGACATAACTTCGTTAATCAACGTTGTAAATTTATGAATTGGAGTGCGCCGTCATTATCAATACTAAGAGTGGATCTGCGCTTGTCGCATTTGAGTTATCGCGTGTTACTAAATTTAATTTGTTTTAATTGTTGTGTGTACGTAGTAATTATGAAAGTTAAATTCGATTGACATCGATGGTCTCAAATTAGTGTGTCACATAAATCTTTCATTTAAAAGAAATTTATCTTATTTAATAATTGATCACGTCCATATACAGGTGTAACATTAGTGCGATATTCTTCCATATCTCCGTTGTTATGCTATAAGACAAAAGTTTTTTGAATTTATGGTCTGCATTTGG
>JAFFZR010002460.1:0-30136 GCA_018397195.1 Lethrus apterus
GACTCTTGCATTAAAATCTCCCATAATTATAGTTGCGTGCCTCTCATTTTCATATACTTCTTGCAGCTGTTCCCAAAACTTATCCTTGTCGCTCGCTTTTTCATTTTCCCCTGGTCCATAAACTATTATAATTTTTGTAATTTCTTGTTTGGTGATCCTTATCCCAACCGTCATTATTCGTTCGTTCACTGCTTTCCATTCGGTTAATTTTTCTTTATATTTTGGGCTCAGTACACATAATTGGGTTTATTGTGCGAATAAATATACATGACTTACATAGGGTTCAAATTAATAAACTCAGAAATTTGGATAATTGTGAGAGAAATTTTCGAAAAGACACACTGATTTGGGTTTACATTTTGGCTTTGGGTGTATGAAGGAATATTTTGCAAAAGTTTTGGGTTTAATTAGATCAAAAATTTGGGTTTACTTTTTGGCTTTCAGTGTATGAAGGAATAATTTGGAAAAGTTTTGGGTTTAATTCCATCAAAAATTGAAACCCAATTGTAAAATTCGACAAGGGTTTCTTTTATTTTTGTTGCAAAATGATTGGGTTTACCAATCGAATAAATATATAAATAAATATAAAAATATAAATAAATAAAGTCATATTTTGGGTTTGCTTTGATAAAACATCAATTGTTACATCTCTATTTGTTAAAGATAGTAGAGCGTCTTAAATATTCGCGTTTTTCCAGTAATTTTAGTGTCGTCGTTTACATAACATTTTTTTAAACAGCTTTTTAAACAAGTTACTTTTATTTTTTCTGTGGGGGAAAGCTACGGTGGATGCACAAAAGTATGAGCTTTGAGATGGTGAAAAATTATCGCGATTGGTTTTCAAATAAGAAAGTTATGATTGATTTTCGTCTTATGGAGATTTACATGTAAACTGTTTTATTGCTGGGATTTATGGATATCTTCACACCGGTTTATATTTTTGTAATCTCTTTACATACTCAAAAAATGATTTTCGAACGAAACCGTCGCATGAACGTATTTTTTATCAACGTCAACTTTGCTTATCGACGCCATTTTCAACACAAGCAGCCTTGTTAATTTCCTTTTCGCCGGTCTGTTTACGGGCTCGCGCAAGCCGTCATATTAAAGTTTAATTTCAGCGTCGAAACTTCATGCATAAAAATTCCGAATTGACAGGATAATTAATCGCGTTTCGCCTCAGGATCGGGACTCTTCCTGAATATTCATGGCGCGTTTGCAAAACTTGTATTATCTTTAACTTATTCCACCATATGGATTATAATTTCTTGGCTTACGTAGTCGGATTCGTCGTCCCTGTTCGGCAGCCGACGCGACCGGACTTTTCTCGTCGAAAGAGAGACGAAAATCGGAAATGCCCTCCGTCCCACCCACCTATCGCCGCCGCCCCATCTTCGGATGTTATATTAATGTATGCAAAACGCGAATGGAACGTCTTACGCGAGACGTCGCTGCTCCGGGTTACCGAGAAATGAGAAAATAATTCTTACTTAGGTTTGTTGTTATTATTCGTGTTATTATTAAAATTATCTTCGGATGCATGGTCTCGCTTTCATAGTTTCCTTCTGTTTACTAAATAAATGTTTGTTTTGTCGACGAACGTTTTCAATTTTCGTCCGAATGCCATTTCTCCTTGGTAATATCACAAATTTTTGCAACACTAATCCTATTATGAAACTAAACATCCCAGACATGTAATTCATGAGATTTTAAAATTATTCAGATCAGATATGCAGGCCGGAAACGCGTCTTTTCTACGTTAGCTGTCGACGTTTCGTATGCTGCTGCCAGCGACATCAACAGGGTGACACAATAATAAATAAATAAATAAAGTTCATAATGACGACATTGATACTATGAACGCTCTGGCAGAACTTTCCTAGTAACCATGTTGCTATAAACTTTTAGATTACTATTGTGTTGCAGTGTCCTGATGACATGGTTACTAAGAAAGCTATCAAAGAATTTTCTTAATAACCATGTTGCTATAAACTTTTAGAGTAGTATAGTGTTGTCCTGATGATTTCGAACTGGACGGCATGATTACTATGAAAGGTCTGGCTGAACGTTCCTAGTAATCATGTTGTTATGAACTTTTAGATTATTATTGTGTGGCCCTGATGATATCGAATTGGACGAAATGGAAGATATGGTTACTAGGAAAGCTCTGAGAACTATCCAAGTAATCATATGGTTATGAAGTTTTACTTTATTACTGAGTTGCCCTGATGATGATCGGTAGTTAATTTCCAATTAGGGCGCCAAAATTATTATTGTTATCAAAACGGATCTGTCAACTGACAGTTTAACGTAATTTCAACCGAAAATCTGTCACTTAAAAACCGTCAATTTCATAGTTTTCAAATTAAATCTAATGTTAATTTCTAATTAAATTGTGTACTTGTTAAATTATTTTCAAAACGAAACTTTCAACTGTCTGTCTGTCAAGTGTTTGTCGAGTGTCAATTTCAATCGAAAGCTTGACGGTTAATGCCGTCAATTTGATTGTTTTCAATTTATATATCTAATTAAAATATCAACGTCAACGTCAACTTGTTAATTATTTTCAAATCGTTGTCAACTGTCAGTTTAACAAATTAAAACAAATTAAATTTCAAACGAATATTTTTCAGTTAAAGCTGTCAGTTTTATAGTTTTTAACTTAACTCATCATATAAACAATAAATTTCTAGTTAAAATGTTAACTTGTTAATTATTTTCAAATCGGAATCCCAACTGTCATTTTGACGACTGTTAATTTCAAGCGAATATTTTTAAGCTAAAGCTGTTATTTTGGTAGTTTTCAACTGAAATCGCCAAATAAACAATAAATTTCTAGTTAACTTGTTAATTATTTTCAAATCGGAACTGTAAATTGTCAGTTTGACGACTGTTAATTTCGTACGAATATTTTTCAGCTCAAACTGTCAGTTTGATAGTTTTCAACTTAAATCGCTAGATAAACAATAAATTTCTAGTTAAAATGTTAGCTTGTTAATTATTTTCAAATCGGAACTGCCAACTGTTTGACGACTTAATTTTAAAACAATATTTTTCAGCCAAAGCTGTCATTTTGGTAGTTTTCAACTTAAATCGCCAAGTAAACAATAATTTTCTTTTTTGTTAACTTGTTAATTATTTTCAAATCGGAACTGCCAACTGTAAGTTTGACGACTGTTAATTTTAAACGAATATTTTTTAGTTAAAGTCGTCAGTTTGGTTGTTCAGTTAAAGCTGTCAGTTTTATAGTTTTTAATTTAAGTCATCATACTCATCATATAAACAATATATTTCTAGTTAAAATGTTAACTTGTTAATTATTTTCAAATCGGAATTCTCAACTGTCATTTTGACGACTGTTAATTTCAAGCGAATATTTTTAAGCTAAAGCTGTTATTTTGGTAGTTTTCAACTGAAACCGGCAAATAAACAATAAATTTCTAGTTAACTTGTTAATTATTTTCAAATCGGAACTGCCAACTGTCAGTTTGACGACTATTAATTTCATACGATAATTTTTCAGCTCAAACTGTCAGTTTGATAGTTTTCAACTTAAATCGCTAGATAAACAATAAATTTCTAGTTAAAATGTTAGCTTGTTAATTATTTTCAAATCGGAACTGCCAACTGTAAGTTTGAAGACTGTTAATTTTAAAACAATATTTTTCAGCTAAAACTGTCATTTTTATAATTTTCAACTTAAATCGCCAAATAAACAATACATTTCTAGTTAAAATGTTAACTTGTTAATTATTTTCAAATTTGAACTGTCAACTGTAAGTTTGACGACTGTTAATTTTAAAGTGACAGTTTCACGATTATTAATTTCAAACGAATAGTTTTCAGTTAAAGCCGGCAGTTTCATAATTTTTATCTCCAATCGCCAAATCAACAATAAATTACTAGTTAAAATGTTAACTTGTTAATTATTTTCAAATCGGAACTGCCAAATGTAAGTTTGATGATTGTTAATTTAAAACGAATATTTTTCAGTTAAAGTCATCAGTTTGGTTGTTTTTAATTTATATAACCAACTCAACAATAAATTCCTAATTACAATGTCAACTTGTTAATTATTTTCAACGGGAACTGTCCACTGTCAGATTGACGACTGTTAATTTCAAACGAATATGTCAGTTTGATAGTTTTTAACTTATATCTAAAAATCAACAATAAAGTTAAGATATCAACTTGTTAATTATTTTAAAAATGGAATAGTCAACTATTAATTTGACGAATGTTACTTTCAAAAGAATATTTTTCAGTTCAAGCTGTCAATTTGATAGTTTTTAATATAAATCGCTAAATCAACTATTAAAATATTGAGTTGTCAATTATATTAAAAATGTCATCTGTCAGTTTAATGATCGTTAATTTTAAACGAATATTTTTCATTTAAATGTCTCAGTTTTAAAAAATGTAAGTTGTTCATTAAATCCAAATTAAAACTGTCAATTGTCAGTTTGTCAACTGTAAATTTTAATCGAAAATGTGTCAGTTCAAGCTGCCAACTTGATAGTTTTCAACTTAAATCGTCAAGTCGGTGATTAATTTCTAATTAAAATGTCAAGTCGTTAATTATTTTCAAATCGAAACTGTCAACTGCCAGTTTAACTAACGACTGTTAAATTTAACAAAAAAGTTATCAGTTAAAGCTGTCAACTTGATAGTTTTAAACTTAAATCAGCAAACTAACAAAAAATTGTTTACTTGTTAATTATTTTCAAACTGGAACTGTCAGCTCTCACAGTGACGTCTGTTAATTTTAGATTATTTTTCAGTTAATGGTTTCAGTTTGATCAACCAACCAAATCAACAACATTTCTAGTTAACATTTTGATTTTGTAATTATTTTCTAAATGGAACTGTCAACGACTGACGACTGTAAATTTAAATATTTTTTTGTTACCTTTTTAAGCTGTAAATTCGATAGTTTTTCGCTTAAAATGTCAACTATCAGTTTGACAACTTTTAATTTCAATCGAAAATTCTTCAGTTAAACATGCCAATTTTATAGTTCACAACTTAAGCCCTCAAATTCGTGGTTAATTTCTAATTGGAATGTCAACTTATCAATTATTTTCAAAACGAAACTCTCAATTGTCGGTTTGTCGACTATTCATTTCAAGCGATAATTGTCAGTTCCGAGTTTTCAACTTATGCTTCCACGTCGGTAATTATGTTAATTATCTTCAAACCGAAACTGTCAACTGTCAGTTTGACAACTGAGAATTTCAATAGAAAAATTGTACAGTGTAAATTTGTCACCTTGAGACTTGTTCATTATTTTCAAACTGGAACTATCAGCTGTCAGTTTGACAACCGTTAATTTCAATAGAAATTTTATCTGTTATAGCTATCATTTTGATAGTTGGCAACATAATGCACCCCATCGACAATTAATTTCTAATTCGAATATTACCTTTTTAATAGTTTTCAAATTGAAATTCTGTCAGTTTGTCGACGTTTAGTTTCAAACGAAAATTTGTCAGTCCAGGCTGCCAACTTGAGAATTTTACTGACTAACTTAAATGTTGATAAACTGATATAATCAAAGACGAAATTAAATTTAATGGATAGTTCATGTAAACAATACGTCAAAAATGTGTCTAAATTCACAGTCTGACAAAATAACTACTGTACTGACAAACATACAAATCAACTAGCATATACACTAAATTAGTACCTCCAATGTTCAATGTTTCAGATTAACAGACTCATACTTCAAAAGGATTAGTCCAAACTGACATGTGGACAGCATGATAAAATAAAAAAATATAAGCCTAAATGCTGACAAAAAAATTTTAAATTTGTAAAAATCTTTACGAACGAAAATCAAATTCTTGAATCTAAAACAAATGAACTAATCGCCCAAGTTAACAGACCGACAAACTGACAGGTCAAGAAATTTCAAATAAATAAACAAATAAATAAAACAAACAAACTGACAGGTCAAGAAATTTCAAATAAATAAACAAATAAATAAAACAAACAAATAAATAAAATTCAATGAGTAATTGAAATTTAATAGCTTAAAACAACCGCGAAACGAAATCGTCAACGTAGCAGCATGGAAGAGCAATTGAATGATAAATTACCGACTAAGAAGGAATATTTCTTGGCCAATAATGTTCACCGGCCAACAACTTAGAAATCTGTAACAAAACGACGACTGGGAAAATTCTATCAAACAAAACAAATGCCACGACAACCAACCAACAATAAATCAAAAGACACTAAAAAACTAGAAACAAACCAAAAAAGAGAAAATATGGACAAAACCAAAAGAACATGATCAAAAGAAAGCGTTTAAAAATTCTTAACAATGATCGATAAGAGTGAGATATTAAAGGAAAGAAAACATTGATAAAAACTAAAAAAAAATAATAATGAACAAAACTACAAGAAGATACAAATTCCAAGTTAAATAAAACAAAAACAAGAGTAGGAATATGTCTGGTGAAGCAAAGAACAAGATGATAAAAGTTGAATATGGTCAAGTGGATTCAAAAAGGAAAGAAAGTTCAAGAAAAGGAGGGCGAGACCAACAACAAAGAACACCAATAAGAAGTAAAGAAAATCAATATGTGTTGAGATTTACAAAAATTAAAACAAATGACTGTCAAATCATAGCAATGTAAAACACCAACAAAACACTTGTCAATTTCGAAAGATACCAAATTGTGGACGCTAATTATCTAGTTCTAAAATTGGCGCCGATTTTTTTACGAGCAATTTGTAGTTATAAAATCACAACGGCATCGTAAAGATGATTATCGACCAATTATTGGTCAATAAAGTCGGATTATTGTGCCATAAGGAACATCTTTTACGATTCTTTGTTTTTTAATTCCCCTCTCGTTTTAATGATCACAAATAATTTTATTGATTTTTATACTTGTTAATAGGCATTAAAAATCCAATAATAAAATTTTACCTGGGTCCACGTCACGACCAGCAGGCGAAAAAAAAACGACACACGAATAAAAGAAACGTGACGACGACGATCGTACGGATCACAATCTCAAAGATGGAAATAAAGGAGATTCTGTACATGACGATAAATAACGAATTCTGTGTTCGTCGTCGACTGGCTCTTCTTTATTTACTTTATTTTTTTTAATTGCGCCATAATTATTTTAATAGTTCGTAAATACGTTCCGTGATGACTAGGGAAAAGACGTTTAACGACATACGCATAAATTCGAATGGGGACGTTAAAATTAAAAGTAACAAACTTGAGGCTTTCAAGGTCGACGTCAAAGAGGTAAGTACGTTCATCGTTAAGCTTCGAATACAACAATTGTAAAATGAAAAATTTGCATGATCAAATACACGAACGACATGACTTTCATGACTTTCAAAATTTTTACAGGCTGATTTCGTCGATTTTGACACGCTTCTTAGTGTTCATTTTTGTAATTTAATTTCAATATTCATATGCACCATTTCTTGTAACTTGGATAAATTGGGCAAAGCTGCTAAAAAGCTTAAATGAAAACACCAGAGAAGCCAAGAAAAAATGGGAAGAAAATGTGATAAACAGAATTAGAAGCTTGAAAAATGAAAAGGACCTACGGGAGTATGTGGAGTAGGGAGGAAAAAATGAACAGAACAAGATGGACAGATCACAATGGGAGGATGGAGGACGCAACTGTTGGAAAGACAAGAGGATGAAGCCATATGTATAGAAACTAGGAGGGAAGGAGGACAGTTAATTGGAGTGGTGGAAGAAATTATAAAGAGCTAGAAATGGAAGAAGGCGTGGGGAGAGCAGTGATTACCTGCAGAAATATGGAAATGGGCAACAGCAAAGCACGTGAAGGAATTGGAGGAATAGCTCAACAGTATAATAGTAGAAAAACAGAATGGTAGCAAAGTGGGACGAGTGGGACGTAGATTTTTTATGGTTCTAATTGTTGTCCCCCTAATTCTCCCCTTTATATACAGACAATTCCGAAAAATAAAATTGGTGGAAGAAATTATTCCTATAAAAACCATCTACCAAGAAAATATCAAAAAGGAGTTTTGCACTAAGAATTATGTTGGCTATAATATTAGGAATTATTTAAAAATTACCTACGAAATGTACTTTGCTGGAAAAATTTCCAACGAGGCGGATGCATACTTAAAAGTTTTAATTAAATACATCCCGGTGGTACAGATAAGTTCAAACTGATAGAGATTTTACATTCAGAATTATTTGGTATACCTAATTAATTTACAACTCAACAACACGTAATCTTTACAACTCAACTAGTAATCTTTTCTCCACTTCTCCGCCTCCTCTTCAGTTTTTTCAAAACTTCTATACTGCCATTTTGTCCTTCCGGTAATATGCCCTTTTCATCCACACCCTTCTCCAATCTCTCTTCCAGCACCCCTGCGTAAATCTTATAAGCGGTGTTCATCAATGTGATTCCCCTGTAATTCTCCTGGCTCTTCTTAACCCCTTCCACCATATTGGGACTTTTACTCCATTTCTCCACACCACTCGTACCTCTCTCTCTCATTTACTAGTTGCAACAGCTTTCTCCTGCATCCTTCCGTCGCGTTAATCCACCCATCACTATCCATCCTATCTTCACCCAGTGCATTTCCACTTTTCATTTTACCTATTACCCTTTCCATTTCTTCCCAGTTCACCTCCTTTACCTCAACTTTTACTTATTTCCTCTCGTCTGGCTACCCTACCCACTCCTTTGTCTCATTCACTACTTCCCCCGTTAAAAGCTTCTTCCACTCTGCTATTTTAATGTCTCCTTCATCCCCTTCTTTTTCCCTCTTTTCCTCTTTATATACTTCCATATTTCCGCTTCATTTCTCAAAGCTTTCACCCCCTCTATTTCTCTTTCCCCATCTGCTTCCTTTTCACCCCGCATAGTTCTCTAAACCTCCTCTACTTGCCAATCCATTCCAGTATTCCTTCAGGTTTCCACATTGTCTGATAGACTCCCTAACCATCTTGTTCTCTCTAATACAGTCTCCATAAAATCATGTTCCCCTCCACCGTTCCTCGAATTGTCACTCTATAATTAATATATAAATGGGAATTTTCTCGAAAAAATTCGGCAAAATAATATTGAAGTAGACACGTATGAAAAGGTTTGTACACGAAATACACGTTGAAAAAAAGTTCAAAAACAAAAATTTTCTGGAGAAAACTAGTCAGAAAAATACGTTTGAAACATAAAGTAATTGTTGAGTAAAATTGCGTAAATCGCAAAAATATATAAAATTTACACTTAAAACATATACTAACAATAAACTTCTAAAGATAAACGTATTAAGAGAAATGGAAGAACTTATGGTATAAATAAATAATATTTTCGAAAAAGTCTGGAACGAATGAATAAACATCAAATAAAAGTTGGACAAGACTGAATAAAAGAAAATCTCTAGATAAGAGATTTACTAAGAAAATTTGTAACAAAAATGCTAAAGGAAAATCGTTAAAAAATGACAATGAGAATGCTTGAAAAATCATGTTAGAAGAAATGATACTGATATTGATACATGTGCCAAAATTTTACACTAAGGTACATGCTGGCTAAAATATCGAAAATCGAAAATTTTGCAACTTTAGCTTTTGCTGGAGAAACTTTACCGAAATAGTCGCAGACAAATCGGAATTTCTGAAATTCCGATTTGAGTCTATTAATTTGAACCCTATGTAAGTCATTTATATTTATTCTCACAATAAACTCCTGTATTTTGCATTGATAAACTTAAAAGAGCCACATAAATGGTAATTTTTATTTATTCGAATAAATTTGAGAAGAATAGAAAAGTAAACCCAAAGGATTGTGTGTCCAATGAGATCAACTGAGACCATGTGTGGGTTTGTTTGTTGGGTTGGGTATCGATTTTTCTATTTTGTCGTTTTTACATGACGCAAGTCGTTCGAACCCAATATAAGTCAAAATTTAAACCCAAAAGCATTTTTAAACAAAAATGCAGAGGCTAAACTTTATGTGTTTGGAGTTTTAGTTTTATTTAGTGTTAAACCGCTTTTTCCCGAAGCTGTTTTTATGTTGGGTTTACATAAATAGTTGAATTTTTGTATTTGTAAATGCAAGCGCAAGCATTTTAGGACTATAAAATCCAAACGGTTTAAATTTGGATTCTTAAAATTTGTTGGGTTGAATTTCATTTTTAATTTCCAATTTTATTGGGTAATAGATTAGTATTAGATTTTTCTGAAAATTGACGGTTTTCATGTTGGGTTTAGAGAAATCGTTGGATTTTCCTATTTGTGAACATGAATTAATTTTCATATTGAACGATGAATGATGAAATTCCTGAAAGAATATTTATTTTGGGTTTAAGGAATTTACAGTTGGGTTGGTCTGCGTATTGGTTTGAATTATATTTTGAGATTGGGTGGGATTGGGTTTATTTTAAAAGTAAACACATTTCGAAACATTGAAATAATTTGGGTTTAAACATGTTCATTTTCAAGATATGCAAAGAAAAACAATAACAGAATTGACGAAAAATGGTTTAAATTATAAAAAAGTTTTTTGTTATATGAAAATACGCAATAACAATTGTCAATGTCATTGCTTATCTCATTGGATATTTCTGTTTGTATGTTTTAGACAAAAACACAATAATAAAATTGATTTCCAAAATTATTAGTACTTGGGTTTTGATTTAAAAAAAAATAATTTTAAATTGTCATATTGGGTTTACTTTTAGTAAGGTGCAAAAAATGCTGAAGAAAACTAGCTGAAATATGACAATGAGAATGCTTGAAAAATCATGGTAGAAGAAATGTACTGATAAATGTGCCCACATTTTACACCAAGGTACATACTTGCTAAAATATTGAAAATCTAAAAGTGTGCAATTTTAGCTTTTGCTGGAGAAAATTGACCCATATTTACGACAAATTGGAATTTCTGGAAGAAATTCTTCAAAGTTTTGTATTATTTACTTTTTTATTCTTGCATGTACTGAAAAATTACAGGCTTGATAAAATCCTGAAAGAATACTGGAGGAAACTAGTTAGATAAACGTTAGAACTATAAACTTGATAAATTTTGAACTTAAGACACTCATAAACATAAACTATTATAAATAAGAGAAATTGCTGGAGGAATATATCCAATAAATAAATAACAACAACAAAATCTGGAATGAATTAACATGTTTAAACAGTCGGCGTTCTCAGTTTAGTAAAAAAATGCCGGAGGAAACTTGGAAAAATGTGGCAAAAATTAGGTGTTTGCTGGAGAAACTTTACACAAACAGTGACAGCTAAATCGACATTTTCTGGAAGAAACAACAACAACAAAATATTGTACTGCGTTATTATTTTTTATCCTGAAAGCAGTGTTAGAGTGCTGGATAAAATCCAGGAAAAATTCTGGCGAAAATTTTTGATTATTAAAACACATAGATGAACTCGTTTTACTCAGTTTTGTGGATTCTTAGAAAAACTTGATAGAAAGAAAATCTGGTGTGCCTCAGAGTTAACATCTGAGGCCTTTATTATTTATATTGTACATAATTAATTACATTTGATGTCGATGTTAATTTTCCATTTTACGTTGACGCTGTAAAGTCTCAAATTTAAAAGTAAATCTCTATTAACTCATTCTAAGTGCAAAAGCTGAATATTTCGATCATTCACGATGTTCACTTCCATTAATCGTCTAATGGTCGTACCAATTCAAAATATTTGTGCACGTTCACATAATCAATTACCTCGCTACCTAGATCTGTAAATTCCATTAGCATTATTAGGACTCGTAAGAATACGATGATTCTTCGTCGGCGTTCATTTATCAAGATTTTTCGAGACATCGAAGTCATGCAGTAGCGCGAGTCCTGTCAGTCATACCGAGCCGCGTAACAAATGACTTCTCACCTGTGTCGATCGGTAAGTCGGGCCGCGGTGGTCCGCGCTACCGTGCCCGCCGCTGATTTCTACGGACCGAGATGATATATTATCTATATCTGACATCTAGACATCGAGAGATGTCAATAACTAACGATCAACGTTGGCAACCGAGCTTGTTGTCTCGAATACCGGTTTCGACGACCCGGTTTTCGGTCACGAAAATCGACAATCGTTTATTAACAAACGAATGCAAATTCGAACGTCTCGGTCGCATCGATGATCATCACAGTTCGGTGTTTTATCCGCAACTTGGGTCGCGTAAATTGTAATTTAATATTTCGTCGTATTTCGAAAACGTCGAGATGTCGTTAATTTAAAATAGGAATTTGCTCGGCGTTTCGGCGCGCGTCCCTGAAGATCCGTCCGTCCGAAATTAAATTAAACATCAGAATATAAAAGTTGTTTCCAATTATTGCGGCATCAATGCGACTGACGTTGAAGTAATTGTTAATGTGACATCTGTCGGATGTTTTTAAGACTAACGAGATGTCCCGTCTTCAACAGGCCCCCGACTTTCCGATCCTAGATTGCTTCGAGAACGGCGAGCGCTTTTTTTATTTAATTCTAATTCTTTTCGAACAAAAGAACGAAACGACGAATTATAATCGGGGAACGACGTTTTAATTAACAGTACGTATCGTTTGTTTTGTTTTGTTTGGGGGACGTCAATAAAATAATTGATATAAATTTATGTTGTAAATAATATGACTTAACATGGCCTGGAATTGTTTATTATCCACCATGTACTTGTTTTCAATTTTTTATAATTTCTAAAATTTCAAGTTCGAAATTTCAATTCAAAATAAACATTATTTATTCCTAAATTTCCAAAATTGGAAACAAAATTTGTTGAGTTGCCCAAAGTAGCAGCCAACAACAAACGCGGTTTTAATTCGGAAACCAACAATTTATTTCAATTGACAACGGCCGTGGAAGCCTTTATTTAATGACTAATAAAATAAATATTAATGCTAATTTTGTCCTAACGGCAATAAGTCAGTTTCATAATTTCCATGGCCAACTTGTACATTTTTAATGAATTTTCAAAAAAAAAACAGCCTTTCAAATTTCATCCTAGATTTTCAGGGACTTTTGCTCTAATGTATTAGTCTTTGATAACGTCTTGACGATACAAAAAAAATTACACCCATCGTTATTTTATAATATACGAAGCGAAATTTCTGAAAATTTTAAAAGAATGAGTTTTTTGAAAAATAAAAAAAAAATTACCGCACGAGGGAAATTTCACATTATTTCATCACAAAAATGTAAACAAATACACAAGAAAGCGTAACAGATGCTAAAATCAGAAGATGGGAAAATCTGAAGAAGATTGGAAACGCGAACAAAAAATAAAATAGTGAAGGAGAAATTGAGAAAAACTAAAAGAAAAAACAAAATTTAACTGTACTTGCCTAAAAGAAAAAAATAAAAGAAAAATCCAAATACTAGATTACGGAATTCCAAGAACTGAAAAAAACAATAGCTAACGATAAATTTCAAATTTTTATTAAAAAAATAATAATTAAAACCAATCGAACCCAAATGAAATTTCGTTGTTTATTGTTTTGACAGTTGCCTTTAGTCATCGTCATTTGTTTTTTCATACATGCATAAAAGAAAAAAGTTAGATTCATTTTTTCAGTTTTGATATTTTTAAAAATTTTAATTTGAAACATTTGGTAATTTTTGAGTCTTTTTTTGTTTTTCACAGTTTTGAAAATGTCAATTTTCTTTTGTTTTTTATAGCACCTCGAAGACGTCCCGTACGATAGCGGACGAAACGTCGGCAAGTATCAGCCAATAATAAAAATGTCAACACGCCAAATTTTTTTCAGAACGATTTTGAAAAATTGCAAATTTTCAACCGAATTTCAAATTTTTTAAATTAGATATTTTTTAATATTTCTTGTCATAATTTTTGGACATACAGTTAGATTTTCAGAGTTCTATTTAAACGTTGATATTTTAGTGATTTTTTGTTTTATAATTTTACAACCTCGTTTTGTATTTTTTAACAATAAATATTGTAGATTATAAAATTTTGGGTTGGGTAGATGCAGTAAATTCAATTTCTATTTAAGTAACTTCTATCTACCAACGAGCAGGAAAAGACAACAATGTATATAGAAAGCAAAAGCAAATAACAAAAGTGTTTCGAAAACCTTGGACATGGGGGATAGAGGAAAACGGGACAAAGAGAATCAATGCTGCACATTAAGGACAACAGAAGCAAAAAAATAGACATAGATGATGAAATGGTGAACATGCGGAAAGCAGATTTTATGAATCCAGAAGAAGATGGATAAAAGTTAATATGGATAACGACATAGAGAGGGCGGAAAAAACTGAAATATAATACCAAAAAGAAGAAGAAGACATAAGAGAAGAAGAACTAAACAAACCTATAAACAAAATGAGACTAATAGTTTTTATTCATTCGTCAAGCAAAATTGATATATTTTTCTTGTTGCCACCACATTTATTTTATTTTTCATTTTTTATTGTTTTTATGTTCGTTTTTTATTTTGTTGTCATTTTTTAAAACTTTTTTTTACATCGTTAATTTTTAGGTATATTATATTTTTTGTACAAGCGAGAAAATAAAAATAAATGAAAGAGAACAGAAAGAATTTCTCAAAACAAAAACTAGTATAAAAACAGTGTAACCATTCAATACCAAAAAAAAAAGAAGACATAACAGAAGAAGAACGAAGCGAAGCTATAAAAAAATGATAGTTTTCATTCATTTGTCAAGCTGCTTTGATATATTTTTTCTTGTTGCAACTATATTTATTTTATTTTTTATTTTTTATTGGTTTTATGTTCGTTTTTTATTTTGTTGTTCTATTGTTGTTACGTTTTTATTTTGCGTTTTTTGTCATTTTTTTTAAATTTAATTTTTTGTTTATATCGTTAATTTGTTTATTATATTTTTTGTACAAGCAAGAAAATAAAAATAAATAAAAGAAAACAGAAGTAATTTCTCAAAACAAAAAGTTTTATAAAAACAGTGTAACCATTCAATACAAAAAAAAGAAGATATAACAGAAGAAGAACTAAACGAATCTATAAACATAGACTAATAATTTTTATTCATTTGTCAAGAAGCTTTAATATATGTTTCTTGTTGCAACCACTTTTTTATTTTCCATTTTTCATTGTTTTTATGTACGTTTTTTATTTCGTTGTTCTGTTGCTGTTTTTCTTATTTCGTTATTTTTTTATTTCATCAATTTGCATATTATATTTTTTGTACAAGCAAGAAAATAAAAATAAATAATAGAAAACAGAAATAATTTCTCAAAACAACAACTGATATAAAAACAGTGAATGATTAAAAAAAAAGAAACAAAACGGTACTGAAAACTAATAAGTCTCAGTAAAATCCAGACACAAACTTCCTGTGATCGGAATCTTCCTCCTGTTGGAATGAATTTTCTTTCCTTTTAAAAGATTATTTTAAAGATGCAGACAATCTAGGTTCGTTTTTAATTCATTGCTCGAAATCCTTGACAGCTGGACCAAACGTTTTTCAATAATAATAATAATAATAAAAATAATTTTAAACTATATGGAATATTTTATAATTTTGTCGAATATGTTAAGTATCAATTTTCGTAACTAACTTTATTAAGAAAATAAATCAAAAATATTCCGTGAATCAAAATCATGCTTATCTTTTAATCGTGCTTGCTCATCAGTAAAAAAATCGCAATGCATAAAGTATATAAAAATGTGTTTCTGAATTTTTTATTACATTGCTTTACTATGGAAACCATTAAAAAAACATAGTTTACTAAATTTCCCATTAATTAGATCAATCGGTTATAACTTTACTTTTTCCAACCCCTATTGCTTCCCACGTTACGTCTTCTATCCATCTATTGTTGTTTTTTAATGGTTTCCATAGTAAAATATATCAATATTAAAATATATTTATTAAAGTTTCCATTTCGTAACAAATATATTTTTATTACATTTCAATTTTTTTTTTAATTGTTTCCTCACGACAAAAAAATGAGTACAATTTCAAGCAATTACCAATTATTTGACGTTAAAAAATCACAATTTTTTTGTCTTTAATTTTCCAGAACCAAAATTCACAGTATGTGCCAGCTTACTACTCGTGACATTTTCAAGTAAAATTTTTATATCATCGCCTAAAAAATCGTATCAAAGTATACGATTTTAAAGGCGCCCACAACCACAACACTCTCTATATCGAAACTCGACATCTCAATGGTTCGCTGGACCGATAAGGACGTTCCAAACCGGAAACGAAACGGATACTTCCGCTCGTCCGTCGCCCGAAGAGCTACTCGTCGTATCAGATTTTTGCGTCCAGACATCGACGTTTTTATTTTGACGTGTGAGCGTCATAAATTCGGTGCGGACACGATGTGTCGATAATTTTCCATCAAGTTCGCAATGGTTTTAGGGTGGTCGGGCAATTGTTAATGTCCGATGGCGGGTCGTTATCGGTCCGTTCCATTAGGGAGCGTCTAAGAGGGCCGTGGTCATCACGAGCTCGACGTAACGTTGCCCAAATTATAAGTTACAACCCTGTATACGACCTCATATCGGGTTATTACATTTTGTCGATGGCCATGTAGGGGTGGACAAAGTTGCTGAAAGTGTCGACGTTTCATGACTATGGCAATTTTTGATTACGTAGGTTGATCGAAACTGAGAAAAATTGTACAATTTTAAGTTGTTTCAAGTTTAATGAGTTTTATTTATATTTATTTGGTTTTTGTATTTTTTTCTTAAATTATTTTGAAATTTTTATTTTATGTTTTATGAATTCTTCTAAAATAATCTAAATAATCAAGGAAAGGTACGCTTTTAAAAATATTGTCAATTTTTACAATGCGTTTTGCGATAAATTTTCTCTAAAAATTCAAAATTGAGTTGAAGACAAACTTTAACGAATGTACTTTGAAATATTTTGTAATTATCTTTGAAAGTTTTAATTAATAAGTACTATAGAGAAACTTTGGTTTTAGATTGATTATTATTATTATTTTATTTTTTGTTCAAAATGCGTCCAACGTTTCTTCTTTTAAACAACAGGGTTATAAAAATCATTGAAGATATAGATTTTGTGTAGGGAAATTTAACGATTTATTATCATTATATATTATTATTATATTATATATTTTATTTTCGTAATATGTAAAAGCCTTTAATGGAAAATTTACGTTTCATTGTATAAATTCAAATGTTGGTGGATAATTATTATTTTAGATAAACAAGCACATATTATTCAAACAACATGCAGGATTAATTACTGCACGAGTTGTTCCATCTTTTGGCGAAAACACGTTTTTCTGAATGTTTCTTGGCATTAATTGTTTGATTGTTAATTTTTTGCTACGTTTTCTAATTTGTAGTAAAAATATTTATTTTGTAACCATACCACTTTTTCCTGTTTCGTATTTATAGAATGTCTATAAATTGTTTCTTTAATTAATTTTTAAATTATTAATTTTATATTTAATAATTTGTAGAAAAAACTACAATATGAAGAATAACAATTTTTATAATTCTTCTTCACATAATATTTTCAAACTTCATGACATATTTTTCTAAATGTTTCTAAGGGTTATTCGTACAATAGTTAATTTTTTTCGTAATTGTAGCAAAAATAAATATTTTAAACTCATTATTCTTTGTAAGTTTTCTAACTAGTCAACATATTTTTCATTCATATTAGGGAATATTTTTTAATTATTTATTTTTATGTTTAGTAATTTGTAGCAAAAACTACTGGATGAAAAATCAAATATTTTATAATTTTTCTTCAAATAATGTTTTTTAAGTTTATTACATATTGTTCTAAATGTTTCTAAGAATTATTCGTTTAATTGTTAATTTTTTGCTACATTTTCTATATTGTAGCAAATATAAACATTTGGAAACCATTATTCTCTATAAGATTTCCAACTCGACGACAAAACATTATCTATATTTATAGAATGTTTTTCAATTGTTTCTGTTGATTCATTTTTAAAATATTATTTTTTTTACATTTTGTAGTTTGTAGCAAAATCCTAAAATATGCAAATTCACCATTTTCTAATTTTTGTAATAATATTTATCGTTTTCCATGTTTAAAGAATATTTTTGAAAATATTCTTAAGTATTTGTCGTTAAATGTTAATTTTCTTGCTAGGTATTTGATTTTTAAAGTTTTGGTCTTATTAATTCTAAGATCGTAAATAACTAAAAGGTGGAGAAAACAAAATAAAAAGTTTTTGAAATGGTGCAGACAAATAGTTTAACACAACGAATAAACATTCAAGCTGACGAAAAGTAATAATAAATAAGTGTGGTAATTTATAAAAGCTCTGATTTAATATTTTCTTTTTTTTTAACAATTCCAGATACGCGAAAGCAACTAACGGAATCCAGCTAGTTGGACGGTTTATAAACAAAAAGTACCAATAACTTTCCCGAAACACTTTTTTTGTTGTTCTTTTTATAAAATATTTTAGAAAAAAGATTTTCTTTTCATATGAAGTATATGAAAAGAGGAAGTCATTCCAGTTTTTCACTTTGAATTGTTGCAGTTTTAAAAATGGATTAAATTGGTATGGAATTCAGCAGGGCCATTACCAACAGAGAAAAATAAATTCCAGTAAATATCTGCAAAAAACAAATTTTTACTTTGAACTTTTGGAATGTCCTCCAGCAACAAATCTTATCTCGTAAAATAAAAAAAATAATTTTTTGCAAATTTATCTTATATTTATAAAAAAATTGAAGATTCTTTTAATCAATGGCAGAAAACAGAGAAAAAACTTGGAAATTGCTCGCGCAGAAAATCGCGAGCAGAAAAATATACAATATTTCCTTGGAATTTTCTACATCAGAAACAATAGAAAATATGAAAATATAGAAAGCTGTAACGGAGAAAAAAGTATATAGCCTTTGAATTATCTACAGAAAAAAACTGCAATATTTTTTTCGAGTTTTTCTAAAGCAGAAACAATTGAAAATATGAAAATATAGAAAGCTGTGCTCGACCACTAAAATTAAAAAATAATATTATTTTTTTTTTGGAGTATTCTCCAACGGAGAAAAAGGTATATAGACTTTGAATTACCAACAGAAAAAACTTCAATATTTCTTTGGAGTTTTTTAAAGCAGAAACAATTGAAAATATGTAAGTATAGAAAACTCTGCTTCAGCACTAAAATGAAAAAAAAGTTATATAACCATTGAATTACCAACAGAAAAACACTGCAATATGCAAAAATTGTTTAATAAATTTAAAGAATCGTAAACAGAAATATTTAAATAGTTTTATTGATAATATTTATGATTCTAATAAAAATATTTGGATTTACTGTAGCACTTTATTCATAAATATTTTTGGATTATTTACTATTTTCTAAACCACCCTAACCACCCTTGGGTTAAATGGGCTATAGCCCATTTTTTATACCTTTTGAATTTCAATTGCGGAACGAACCCAACCATAAATTATAAATTTTTAAAAACTGAGTTTGAGTTTCAATAATTTGATAATTTGAATTAAGGAACGAACCTAACCCATGCCAACTCAACCATAAATTATAAATTTTAAAATTCAATTATGGAGCAAACCTAACCCTTTTAAAAACTAACTTTTGAATTTCAATAATTTCAATTATGGAGCAATCTAACCCATGCCAATCCAACTGTGAATTTTAAGAACTGACTTTGAATTTCAAAATAACCTTTTTCCATCCGTCCGTACTCCTTTTTCGTAAAATATAATTGGTCGCCCTATTTATTGGTAATTATATTAACTTTTTTTAGAGCAGAAACTTTTGCAAAATTTCACTGGTCACTCCGCTACCCCTCCCGTATATTTTCTTATGAAGAGGAACCCATTATTGTTAGTAGCCCATGGGCGCCAAATATCTGAGGACCGCCCTGACTATTTCTCGATATTTTAAATTTTATAATAAATTTTTTATGTTAGGAATAGATTCGAAATTTTTTTTTAAATTGTCTGCATATATTTTCAGTCATTCAACCGTCGTTTCTGCGTATTTTAAAAAAATTTCAATCTCCGATTTCGACTCATCGTTTTATGTATTTGTTTCTGTAATTTTTTTTATATATATAAACGGGCATACAAATTTGACATCCCTGCATTTTCCAAATCGCCAGGAACGCAATCCCCGCATTTTCGGATTCATAAGTTCCAATAACCGATGACAACTAATAGCCGGACTCCGATATTGACCAGAAGATATTGGCTCCCGAAAGCCTCGGTCGACCATAAAATCTTCGCTTTATGAGCGCGCCTGCAGACTTAAATACGCGATAAACTTCACCGTACGCTGTCGATAAATCACAATTAGATTTTTCGTCACGTCATAATTGTCGCAATGGTTTTGACGTTTTTGTAATGTGTGGATAAATAATTTGCGTCTTGTGTGGTGTTTAATTGAATTAAAAGATTTTAGAAAATAATTCGATTACACCCATTGCGCGCGAATTGATTGTTTTTTCATTAAAAAATTTTCTTTAAGTTATTTTATGAAAGTCAAATGCTGTACAGAAGTACTCTATATCGATCATTATTTTCTTCACTATCTCTATCCCACTATTTCTTTCCCATTTATCTCGACTTTTTGAATTTCTTACTGTGATTTTTTTAGTCTATTTTTGGAAAATGTTTTCATTCCAAACATCTACAGTACAAAAGTTCTATGTTTCAGATTTTACTTCGTAGTACGGTATCAGAAATTTTGTCGGTGTTCTGGAGTCCCGCTAGGTTTCCTACTGTCGCCCTTTCTATTAATAAAGATCACAGATCAGTAATTGCTAGAAGATTCCTACCGATGTTCAATCTTACACTTTATGATGTACATTACAACTGAACGCGATGAACGACTCCTTGCTAATCGAAGGCATCGGTGGGAATGGAGAGAAGTCCATTTTCCGGAGAATATTCCAAACTTTTTTTTTATTCTAGCACACAAGCACACGTTTCTGTATGTTCACATATTCAATTTTTTCACCTGGTATCCGAAGAATTAAAATGGAGATAGAGCCACCGTTTTTGCGGATTTGGGTTTAGGTTAAGATCAGCTATAACCTCTTGAAATAGTGGGACATATTTCAAAATGACCCTATACAGCCTTTGAACGGCCAGCAAAAAAGAAAACGCTTGGAAATTTCTATATCAGAATATTCCAAATTAATTATTCATTTTCAACTGTTTGTGCCGATTCCAATATAGAAATTTCCAAGCATTTTCCTTTTTGCTTGTGGTTCAAAGGCTATATAGGCTCATTTCGAAATATGTCCCACTATTTCAACAGGTTATAGCTGACCTTAACCCAAACTCAAATCCGCAAAAACAGCGGCTCAATCTCCATTTTAATTTTTCGAATAATGTCTTTTTTATGTGCTTTCGATTCGAAGTAACATTTTTGATTTTCTTATACAGTCTGTTTGGTTTTAGCTGTCACAGCAGATATCTCGGCTATTGTTTGAGATATTGTTAGATAATTGATTAGATAACTGTGGCATGTGATACAGTGTGGTGATAAAGTTTGGAACAAAATTCATAAAAGCGTTCTATAATGTTTTTAAGAAAATCGCTCGGACAGGTCAATTTTTTTTTTGAAATGCCGTCTTCTGACATTAATTTTTTGGAATGACGTTATTTGTTTTTGCACAATGACGTCATCATAATTTTTTTTAAATGACAACCCCCACTTTCTTCTTCTGTTTTTAATAGACCTTCTTACTACTTAAACGGTGATTTAAAAAAATTGGTACCTTACGTAACAATTTTTAATAATAAATGACACATTTAAATATTTTCTTTTAAACAAAAATTTTAATTTTTGAAGAAAAAATGTTATTTTTTTCAGAAAAGTTCTTATGTAAAGAATTAATTCGGTAATCACTACTTCAACATCAAAGAGGTCTATCAAAAGTAAAAGAAAAAAATAATAGGTGTCATTTAAAAAAATCGATAATGACGTCATTGCATCTTAAAGCTTCACTCTTCGTCTTAGATACATAAATTACTGTTATTTGCTTTAATTTAGAATGTTTACGATTGTTATTTTTACTAAATTATAACCACTGACGATCTGAAGTAAATGTGTCATTTATTCGCAAAAATTGTTATGTGAGGTACCAATTTTTTTACATTACCGTTTAAGTAGTAAGAAGGTCTATTAAAAACCGAAGAAAAAAGTAGGGGTTGTCATTTAAAAAAAATTATGATTACGTCATTGTGCAAAAACAAATGACGTCATTCCAAAAAAATTAACGTCAGAAGACGGCATTTTAAAAACAAAAATTGACCTGTCCCAGCGATTTTCTTAAAAACATTATAAAATGTTTTTATGAATTTTGTTCCAAACTTTACAAATACATGATAAAATAGGATACGTTCAATTTAAACTTTTGATTGCATTTCCTACATCTAACGCATTTGATGCTCAATTGTTTTTTTTGTGGCTATGGCAGGTAATAGAAAATTTACTGTAGAATAACTTTTCTTCTATGACATTTTCTCTGTCGTATTCCTAACAATAGCCGAGATATCTGCTGTGACAGCTAAAACCAAACAGACTGTATATGCAATAAAAAAACTGTGTTGACGAGTTTTGACAAAATTTCAATTTTACAAAACTAAATTGTCAAAAATGTGGACTATAAATTGTTAATAAAGACAAAATATTGACAAAGTTTACTTCTGCAGGAAGATCGCAAAGACATGAAGAAAAAAAGGGAAATTATGCAGATGGCGCAAGATTTGGACCTTTCGAGCGACGAACTCGAAAGATCCGAGGTACCGAGAAACGTACGAGGGAAGGAACGGACCGCCCGGTTCTGTCGTCGTAAACTCACCACAAATTAACGGAAAATGATATCGAAGATGGGTAAAGATTGTTTATAAAAAAGTTGTTACGTGTGATATCATTGAACATGATAGAGAAATGGTGATTTTGTAAAACAGAATTGCTTGAATTGAGAAACCAAACAAACAGGCGTAAAAATTAATAAGAATAAGCGTAAGAATAAAAAAATAAAAGTTCTTCTGGCATTCTTCTTTCTTTCGAGCAATCGCTCGAATATTTTCGACAGTATTTTCAAAAGAAAATATTTTGATGGACTTGAGGATGGGGTTTTGATGTTTGGGTTGTTGTTTTTAATTAATATTCTTATTTTATAATAATATTCAAAGTTTGGCAACGTTGGCAACCAGTGGAAAAGATGCTATATCAATTCAAGCGATTTTCGACCTCCGTAAATTTTGTGAATTATGTCGACATTTTTATGTTATTGGTGTTAGTTCATAGCATAACATTAGGAAAAGGAGTTTGAATATTTCAGTATTGCGAATGTGTAAATATTAACACGTAATTTACTTTTTAAAATGGGCCTATTTAACGTTGCGTAGATCTTCATTCTTACATGAGACTACGCAACGTCAAGTAATTAATGGACATTAAATATATCCGAGAAAATATCGTTCAATCAGTATTGACACCGCTGAATGTGTCCGTTATTTCGTGACGTTTACATCGAAATTTTCTCTTAACCGTAGAAAGGTTTCAAATCATTTTTAAAATAAATTCTTTTGCTCGTATACAAAAACCAAAATAGAACCTACCTTTAAGATGTCGAAGGGCCATTTCACAGAAGAGACCACAATAATTCGAATGTTCCTTCAAATAACTACACTATTTAGTTTTTTCGAAATCGTAATGTTGATAATATTAAAGTAACTGTAAGGTAAATTCAATAAGTATGGTAGTATTACATGTATAAATTAAATCGATTAAGGCGCGTATTTATCAACGTTAACATTAATCTTTAGATTTTGTTTAACTTGTTACTAAATGGCTAGTTAAATTCCAAATGCAATTCACCAAACAAGGTTAAGATTTAACTCTATTTTTCGTCAGTTAAATATAATATTATATCTACAACTTAACCTCAATTATTTTCATATGATGAAAATTTACTTTTAAGGCAACTTACATAGACAAAATAACTGTAGGTATATAAACAAATAACATGATGTCAAGAAACAATATTATACTAATTTTGAACATAAATTAAATAAGTAAAAAAAATTAATTATTTTTTTTTAACCTGAGATTAAATTAAAAATCACTACTTGTTTGGTGAAACGTCATTTAATTTTAATCAACAGATTTTATTTAATCGGTAGCTAGTAAACAAAAGATTTAACTATTGAGTATCGAGTATTTTATTTAAATATTGAATAAACAGGGCCACCACTGAAATTTATAATTTTCATTAAATATAAAATTTGTTGAATATAATACATTTAGAAACAATAAACAAATAGAAAAAATATGCAAAGAAATGAATAGACAGGAAAATACGTGTTGATACAGAGGGCAAGATGTAACTAGGAATACAATGATATGCAAACCTTCACTAGGGCGCTTGGTTATCTAGAAGGCAGAAAAGGATATGAAGAGGAAATTATGTCAGCTTGGTTTAGATGCAAAAATGAAGAAACAGAGAAAAAATATTGCATAGAGAAGATGCAGGTTTTGCGGAGATGAGTTGTAAGGAATCACATTGTAAGGAATTGTGCAAGATATAAGAGCTAGAAGGAGAAAGGAAGCGTGGTAGAAATTGGAAAAGTATGAGCGAGACAAGGGGCCAAAGGAGAATCAACACCTGGGTCCATATATAATTTTTGTGGAAACGAAAAATACCAATAATACGTTTTTTAGTTTTGACTTGTCTTGATTAAATCAAACTCAGCCAATAGTCAAATCCAACCTAACATATGCAAATATTTGAGGTTAAGTTGTGGATATAATATTTAAGAGACGAAAAATTTAACTAGAGTTAAATCTTAACCTTGTTTGGTGAATTGCATTTGGAATTTAACTAGCCATTTAGCAACAAGTTAAATAAAATCTGTAGATTATAATAGTTAACTGACAGTTACTTTAATATTATCATATAAGCCTACGTCATAATAACAATATGTAAACAACAGTCCACATTTTTGACAATTTAATTTAGTTTTGTGAGTTCGGACAACAAGATAATTGATATTGACATTTTTACTAACTACTTGAAATTCTGATAAAACAAGTCAACGCAGTTTTCAAGTTTGTAGGCTAATAAGCTTTCAGAACTAGCTAGATTTCAAAACATTTTCCTTAATTTCAGAATGCTTTTAGGATTTTAACTAAATATTAAAATCTGGAAACGAGACGGTGCCATTTTTTTTACTCGTTCGTTGATTCATATTGGGATAGGGACACAATATGACTTTTGTAAAATTTGTTAAAAGGTATCGAAATGAAAAAAATATTTCCTATAAAAAAAATCTTTAAGTGATATCACCCCATTCAAGTATACAATTATAGTTCGACATCAACAAATGGTAGATCGGTACGAAGCTTGTTAAAAAAATCCGCTCCAGCGAACTTCGTGTTCAATAACTCGACCATCCTCCGATATCCTACCGGTCATATTTAAAGGCTTTATCGACTGAAAACGATTGATGACGATCTCGTTAGGTCTTATATGTGTACAAGTAGCGCACTTTGCATTTCGTGAGGGGTCCTAAAAAAATCTTCAAAAATCCACAGGAACACGCGTGGTTCGTAGGGGGTTCGAGCCGCTGGATATTTTAATTACGTTTCTTTATGTGCTTTTCTGATTAGCGCAGCTCTCGAGAAAAAGTAATATTGTATTTTAATAATTTCGTCCGCCGAATACTAACTAATTGAATATGAGAAATGCAATAATTACGAGCATGTGTGTGTGAGTGTGCTCGCAGTTATATTTTTTGCTTGCGAATTTTGTCTTTTTTCTTCGCTTCGCTGCCGGTTTTCTGCACGTCCTTTTATTTTTGCGTTCTTTGCCTCTCTGTAGAAATATGTTTTTAATTATATCAATTTTAATTACTTGTTGATTAGATGTGCGCGAGGAGTGCGTGTCGTGCAGGTCTGGCAGCAGAACAATTGCAACAAAAATATTTAATTAAATAATAATAATAATAGTTATTATTATTTGCTTTTATTAATAGAATTAATTTTAGTTAATTTTATTAATAGAATTCATTGTATAATGCAACAATTTTTTCAATTTTTTCGATGTCATTGTCACTTTGGTCAACGAGACGCACATTAAAAAGGCTACACAAACACAAAAAGATAATCTTCAACCCTAGCTAGCAATAAACTATATCATTTTTTATTTGATTTGTAATTAATTTCAGTTAATTTCAATAAACTTTAAAGTTAAAAATCCATGATAATTCAATCCATTAGGTTTGCGATTGGAAAAAATTAAACCTCGAAGTTCAGGTTGGAGATAAACTACAGTGGATTCTATTTGATTAGCATTAAAAAAAAATCATTATTTTAGGTCGATATTCCAACTGAATACGATTTTGTTTGATTAGGTTTGCAGTTCAGAAAAAAACGTGACTTGAATAAAATTTTAGGTTGGAGTTACAGTTCAACTAATGAGGTTAGATTCGGTTGTATTGAATTTCCATCGAACCTAACTGGCCATGTTAGGTTCGATTAGGTTGAAAACTGGAATAAAAAAATATAAATTTGAATGCAGAGGTTTTAAGTTTTTTGTCCCAGTTTAAATAAATCATGTTTGATTTTAGTGGTAATTTTAAAAAGTTGCTTTCATTGTTTGGGATTGGATTTGATTGGGAGAGAAAATCTAAATTTGATTCTTGAGGTTTTAAGTTGGAGCCTCAGCTTCCCCTTCCTCTCAGTATCATCTTAGGTTGAATTTCCGAAATCAACCCAACCTAAATTAATCTAAATTTAGATTTTATTCATTATAACTATAGGTTTGGAGCTCCAGTATGACTAAATTAGGATTTTAAGTGGAATAAAAAACCATAAATTTGAATCTCGCTGATTTAGGTTTTAGTTTAGATCAATTGTTTCAACGATACATTTGGTTTCATTTTTTTAGGTTCAAGCTGCAAGACAATTCAAACACAAAAAAATAATCTTCAACTTCACACCCTTAGGTTTTAGGTTGAAGCTAGAAATCAACTATATCATTTTTTATTTGATATGTAACTAATTTTCAAAAAGTTAAATAAGCTTTAAAGTCAAAAATTCATGATAATTGAATCCAATAGGTTTGTGATTGGAAAAAAATTAATCCTCGAAGTTTAGGTTGGAGATAAAATATATTGGATTCGATTTGATTGGCAATTTAAATAAATCATTATTTTAGGTCGATGTTCCAACTGAATACGATTTTGTTTGATTAGGTTTGCAGTTCAGAAAAAAGATGACTGGAATCAAATTTTAGGTTGGAGTTCGACTTCAACTGATGAGGTTAGATTCGGTTTGCAATTGAATTTCTGAAAACGTAATCTCCATCGAACCTAACTGGTCATGGTAGGTTCGATTAGGTTAGAAACTGGAATAAAATGTAAATTTGAATGCAGAAGTTTTGTGTCCCAGTTTAAATAAATCATATTTGATTTCACTGGTAATTTTAAAAAGTTGCGTTCATTTTTAGTTCAATGTATGGGATCGGATTTGATTGGGCGAGAAACCCTAAATTTGATTCATGAGGTTTTAGTTTGTAGCCCCAGGTTCCCCTTTCTTTCAATACCATCTCATACCTAGCCCTCCCTTTAGATTAGATTTAGACAACAAAACATGGGACGAGATCGAGACGAAAGCAAAGGATGGTAAAATAGAAGGAGAAAATGAATTACGGAGAAGAAATAAAAAAAAGGAAAATAACTAGGAATAAGTAATGGAATCCTTAACCAGATACACAAAAATAGCAAATCTATCACCAAAAATGGGGAACTTACATTCGAAACCACTTTACGTCGCCTCTTGCTCCAACACAGGAGACATTAGTCGAAGGAGAAGAAGAATTTCAAGCAATGGAAAGATTAGTCGTAGAAGAAGTAGAAGAATAATTTCAAGCAATGGAACCAAGAACTTGACATCAATAAAATTTATTATTGTTGTTGCCTAATTCGTTGCTATGGCAACCGATATATATTTTTAATTTCTCCCTTTTTTTGACAATTTTTAAAGAACATTTCTAAAGAACATTCGCAATAAGGCAACTTTGTAGACTTAGTAGTCGTCCTTAATAATAGCAATAGTAAATCCCTTAATAAAGTGATTGAAGGTATTTTGATGTATATTTAAATTTTGAATCGCCATCCTTGTCTTCAATTCTTCTACATGAATTGGTCGTTCTTTGCAAACTGCATTTTTAAAAATCCCTACAAAAAGAACTCTAAAGGATTGAATTGAACCCGACCATTCAATGGAATTGATCCAATCCATTTTCCAGGAAAAATTGTTTGAAAATCATCAGCTACAACTTGTAGGGATTGTATTTTCCTGCTTGGGAATGTTTTCTATCGAACTAACACGTTATTTTTTATGCAGGTTTCCTTGATTCAACTTATTTGTTATTTCCACACAAATCTTTCAAGCGATTTTTCTACACGTCGACCATCTCTTTTCATTGTTTTAAGTGCGTTTGTTGAAAAGCGTATACAAAATCGCGGATTCGTCGACACGACGCAAAGCACGGATGACGGTAATAAAAAGGGTCCTGTATTCGCATATATTCACACACAGTTCGCAATAGCCGCGATAATAATTGCATTAGCGGGACGAAAGGAATATTCGTTATCCTCGCGCGAGGAAATAAAACAAACAGAAGAAGAGCACGGGGGCCGGCGGGGGTGGCCGCCGACCGATCCCCCGACGTCGAATCCCCTTTTCTTTGTAATTGTGCGGCATACATGGTCGAGCTTATTTGGTTAGCGGCCGCCGAAGCAGCGCGTCCTCCGCCGTTATTTCATTAAAATGTGGCCATCTTTGCGAGACGGACTTAAAATTCAACTCATGACGATGTGTTTTGAATATTGTAACCAAGTGTGACTTCGCATACACTTATTTGATTTATTAGGGAGGGCGGCTGCGAACTCGTACGAGTTCGTTTGTTCACCAACCCCGACCGCCGCCATAGTCCCAATTCGGACCGCACGTTATCAGTTTAAACGTTTTAGTCAGACTTTTTCGCGTCGAAGAAATACTTTTTAACCAAACCATGTATACAGGCAATTCCTCAATAACGCGTAAAAAGTGACAGATAGAAAAAAAAAGTTTCTATAAATAGTTGTAGGATTATGATTGTTCTATAATTTAAAATTATTGGTATGTATACAGGGTGTTTCGTAACTGTGGTATAGACTACAATTTTGTTTTTTAAATACAATACCCAGCATTTTATTGTATACTAGCTGACCCGACAGTCGTTGTCCTGTCATTTTATACAACAATAGATGTAGGTAGAAGATAGATAGATAGATAGATACATTTCCGACTTTTCCCGTGGATTTTTCAAAAATTTTCTTTCATACAAACCCAAACCAACCCAACCCAATCGACAGTCGTTGTCCTATGATTTTATACAATAATAGATGTAGGTAGAAGATAGATAGATAGATTTCTGACTTTTCCAGTGGATTTTTCAAAAATTTTCTTTCATACAAACCCGGCATCCAAACACCCCCCCGCTACATGTAGCATGGGGTAACGACTAACACAGTCGTGTCAAACTCATATATGAACATGGGCCACAATAGATAGATTTCTGACTTTTCCCGTCGATTTTTCAAAAATTTTCATTCATACAAACCTTGCCCTGACAATTACAATTACGAACACAACAAAAAAATAATCAGCCAAATCGGTCGAGTCGTTCTCAAGTGATGTTTAGTCGGACATGTGGCAATTATAATACGGTCTCACTGACGCGACGATCATATATTTTTCTTGCGTTGCGCGTACGCCGACCGATATTTCGACGCCTTATTGGCGGCATTTTTCCAAAGACACCGAAATAATCTTTTCAACACACCACCGATAACACAATATTTCATATTCATATAATGAAATCACTTCGCCGTGCGTGAGATGTCCGTGTCATGAGTGACAACTGACTTTAAAAATTTGACAATTTTCGAATCCGGGCTATCTGGATTGAATTTTTTTCGCTAGAACACCTAAAAATACGCTAAAAATTTCCGACTTTTTCCGTGGATTTTCCAAAAATTTTCTTTCATACAAACCTTGTCCTGACAATTACGAACACAACAAAAAAAAAATCAGCCAAATCGGTCGAGCCGTTCTCAAGTGATGCTCCGTCGAACATTTTGCAAATTCATTTTTATTA
>JAFFZR010002461.1:0-28708 GCA_018397195.1 Lethrus apterus
CTTTTGCCGTTTGTCTCATCTCAGTTATATGAGATGAGACGCTCATGGAACTGTTTGCTCAGTTTTTACACATTTATACTGTTAATCAACGGTTAATCTGTCAATTGTTCCTAACCTACACCTTTTGGTTTAAATAATAAATGATAATCTGCCAATACAAGATGCATTCACTAAATAGAGAAAAGTATATTGTGCAGGTAAATAGATGTGAATGTAGAATTGTAGCAATAAGTACATCAAACAGAATGAATTTGATTTTATTTTAGTGTTTGATGACAGATCATTACTCATCCTTCACTAGTCCTCTTAATTTCGTAAGGTATTTTAAAAATAAAAAAAAAATGGTAATTAAAGACAAAATAACCTGTAAACTTTAAACCTAACCAAACTTTTTGTCTCCCTCCACTTGCTAATCCGCACTCACTTATCTGAACATGGTTTGAAAATGCTCACCAGGCTCACATGAAACTCACTTAATTGATCTGAGCTGAAATGAATAGAACGGTCGTCCTAAATATCTCTTGTAATCTTGTTTTAAAAAAATTATAACTATAAGGGAAAAATGTGCAGGAGCTCCATCATGCATAAACCACATGTTTAATCTGTTAAAAAGGGGCACGTCTTCCAACAAATTCATTTTTTAATAAATCCAAGTTTACTTCTACCGTTAAACGTTTAGGGAGAAATACTGGATCAATTAAACAGTTTCCAAAAATATCATGCCAAATATTTAGCGACAGGTTTTGATGATGCAGTTTAACAACAGCATGGGGATTTTCATCTGCCCACATATCTCGACTCTTGTAAACCTAACCTCGTCACTAAACAAAATTAGGACTGCCAGATTTCTTAAAACCCATTGACAAAAATTTCTACCTAAAAAAACATTTATAATAGTATCTATTTGATGCCTAAAGAAAAAAAAAGTGAAAATCAACAGATTTTAATTTTTATAACCAAATTATCATGGCAAATCAAGAAAGGATACTAATTAAAAACATTTGGCATAAGTAACTATATAGCATGCAAGAGTAGTCCACACATTTATTGTATTTATCGACGTTGAATATACAGGATGATTCATAACTTATACGACAAACGTAAATGGGTGATCAGGAATGCTATTTTGAACAAATAAGTTCCTATGTACATGTGGCAAATCTTTAATAGTTTGCTAAATAAACTATGATATATATTTATCTCACAAATTTTTTCAAAAAATATATTTATAAAAAGTGCTCAAAATGTGCTCCATGAGCTTGAACACATGCACTGCAACATTGCACTAAAGAATCATATACATGATTAATAACATTTCGTACACAGATACCATTGGCACAGTTAATAATTCTGTCCAGTAACTGGTTACGAGTTTCAATCTCCACTGCATACACATTTTCTTTCAAATGCCCCCAGAAATAAAAGTCCAATGGGTTTAGGTCTGGCGAGCGTGGTGGCCATTACACCGGACCACGTTGTCCAATCCATCTTTTCGGATAATTTATATTCAACCACGTTGTTACTGGGCGAGCGGAATGTGGAGGTGATCCATCATGTTGTAACCACATATTATGTCTAACAACTAATGGTACATCTTCTAGTTTCGCATTCAAAAATTTTCCAAAAAATGTAAGTAATTATTACCATTTAAACGATCTTATAAAATTTCAATTTCTAAAATTTCTGAATTAAGGATTCCCGCCCAAACATTAATACTAAAACGTTGACAGTTACGAGGTAAGCGCCATAAATCTCGGCCTGACAGGCTTACACAGGTTAAAATAATAATAAAATTATTTTTACATTATTTATTATTATTATTATTTATTTTTTCAGTTTTTTATTTTTTTTATTTGTTCAAAATAGCATTCCTCATCACCCATTTACGTTTGTCTTGTAAGTTATGAATCACCCTGTATACAGGTTGTTCAAAGTTATCGGCTCATTATTGCTATCTTCGTTATTTTTGGAGCTACAAAGTCGGTTAAATAAGCAAAGATGCAGTGATTTTTCCGCTGATTGCAATGGTCCACACAAAAAAACAATTGCGCATCACATTTCAGAGCCAACTCTGATAATTAGATTTTTTCAATGAAACACATGTACCTATATTTACCAATCGGTAGAAAATGATTTTTTGCATAAGATTTTCTTATACTACTATATCCTAATAATGAAAAACAAAAGAGCTACGACGATATTAATACAGGTCACCGCACATGGGATAATTTCGTTAGTAGAGAAGCTACGGTGTTGGGCAATACACCAAAAATGTGTAGTTTTTTCTGCTGATTACAATGACATAATAATAAAAAAAAAACAATTGCGAGTCGCATTTTCGAATTAACAAGATTTTTTTATGAGACACTCTGTATATATCAATTTACTTATTGATAAAAAACTAAATTTTATATAGAATACTTTTGTAATAGTGCAACCATAGGATGAAAGGTCACAAACTTAGGACGAATTTTAATACAAAATCAGCAGTTCGGAAATAGGACCCGCAATTGTTTTTTAAGTATGCCATTGTAGTCAGCAGAAAAAACTACACATTTTTGATGTATTGACCAACACCGTAGCTTCTCTACTAACGAAGTTATCCCATATGCGGTGACCTGAATTAATATCGTCGTAGCTCTTTTGTTTTTCATTTTTGGGATATATAGTAGTGAAGAAGATTTTGTGCAAAAATTTATTTTCTACCGACTGCTACATAAATATACAGTGGTTCCATTTAAAAAAATCTAATTATTCGAGTTGGCTCTGAAATGTGATGCGCAATTGTTTTTTGTGTGGACCATTGCAATCAGTGGAAAAATCACTGCATCTTTGCTAATTAACCGACTCTCCAAAAATAACGAAGATAGCAATAGTCAGCCGATAACTTTTGTATATGTCTCCATCTTTATCCGTTATTTTAATTCCTCATATATTTTATGTCACCATAAATTACCTCGTCATGCGAAGCTTATAAGTAATTAGGTACAATTTGAAACGTCTAATACATATCATAATTAATATCAGTAACAGTATTAAGCTGAAACAAAGTGCCCGCATCGTTTTCCATATTGCAAGGTGTCGATTTCAAACGGTGGTGCCCTGAAGGGACATGCGTGCGTTGCAGCGTCACTAATTTAAATGATTTCCATAACTAAACGCTCATAACTGCGGAAGCTATTATCACAGAATCAATATGGGATTTTAGCAGTCCTCATGTCGGTATGGTTATGCCTCGAAGTCCCAACCGCACTGGACATAACTCCGGATTATCGTCGACATTTGGCAGCCGGTTATGACGCCTAGAAATGTTAATATTGACTGTCGTTGGTTCTGTAATCCTGAACCTCAATCCAGCAACCCTATACCACTCGGAATTAATTACTTATAAAACCGACTGGCAATATGCGTTTCTAATAATGTCGGTGTAAAAATAAGAACCTGCCCGAGCTTTTTGCAAACATTTATCACCCTAAAGTTTAATAATGTAGCAAAATATATTTCATAATATTTGCTTTATCAAATATTCAAAAATTAAAATGTAATCCTCCGCATAAATTAATATAAAAATTTAATTTCATTCTCCATTGAAAAATCTGTATGGCACAATTTTTGGATACAAAATTATTAAATTAATTATAATGTAAATAAATAATCAATATATAGTATTTTTTGTAGATTGAAATTTGCTTTAAAACATTTTGCTTCTTTATTTGCCGCAACTCAAATTTTGTAAATCATACTATACGTAATATCTTCATAAGCCGTGGCGTAATATGCATATTGCATACTAGGGAAGGCCGTAAAATTTATCAAAGAAAATTTGCATGCCTTACCGAAAAGAGAACTTGAATTTTAGCTCGTATAAACCATTGTTTATTCCGCCTTTACTAGCTACGCCCTTTTATTAAAAGATGCACAAATAAATTTGACAAAGGAGAAATATATTCAAATATTTCAATAAAATTAACAATTACATTTGTAGTTTGATGAAGTATCCCAAATGTATTATGAAAAAATTTTAGATTAGAAGAGCAAATATCAAAACAGATTCAATCTTTATATGCGTGCTGGATCCGACTATGTAAATTAGGTCGGCGCATAGGTAATCTTAATAAATATAGTTATGTAAATGTTTGCAATCTAACAGCGTTATTGCAAGTTGGTCGGTTGTGCGAAAATATATAAAGCAATTCTTTGACATAAATCAATAAATAAACACTGCAATTCAGATGGAGGAATAATTTTCACGATCAATACATAATGTATTATTGTTATTATTTTATCAAACCTGTTGATGACACATGAAAGGGAAGAATATTTCAACTTTTAATGGAAGAGAAACTAGCAAAATAGTGACAACAAAATTGAATATTTTCAATAAACGTAAGTGACAGCGATGACGAAGAGAAGGATATGAACACAATAATATAACTGAATAAGAATAATGCAATATTGATCAATGAAAAGACCAACCATAAAAAAGGAACAGGATATAAAAAATTTACATGGGTTATCATTCAACAAAAAACATTTTTAATTAAAAATGTATTGAGAATTATTAGAGAGCAGATAAAACTTTTTCTTCCAAAATTTAAAATTAATACAAAAAATATTAAATACGAATAAAATTTTTTCTTCTCGATAAATATTTTTATTTATGAGATATTTTAAAGCAAGTCACAACATGTCAAAAACTCATTAATAATCGTTCGGAAAAATGTAAAAAAATGCATTTTAAAATATTAAATCAGAATATTAAATATGATTATGATAATTATTCATATTTCTGTTTATAAAACCATCGTTAGTTCAGGGACATAAAATTAGTGTTACATCAAATGCTCTAAAGAACGGGTTTAATACCCGTAGTAATTAAATATGCATGAATTTATTTAAAATAATTACTTTTTAAAAACAGTTAAAATGTAATCAGTTTTAAGCTTTTAGTCGGGAAATATTTATCTGTTTGTAATAAATCACGTACATCGGGACTTACTTACTACATTTTTAATGACTCGCAACCAAAAGCAAATATACAAATACTTTAGGCAAATGTATCTCATTTATCTTTGTGAATCGTTGCTGTAAAAATGTAAGCAACGAGCATCCGCTATTCGTTGGTTCTTAAAAGGAATTTTTAAGATTAACAAACTGAAAGAGTAAACAACACGAATTAAAGGAATCGAGAAGATTATTTCGTCCGACCAAGACACACAAACAAGACCGACGACATTTCCTGACGCCTACCCTTTTAAAAGGATCAAATATTGGTTAATCTATTGTTTCATTTTAGGTCACCGTTTGACCTTTAATACAAAAAAAAAATGTTTTCACAAAATGTATCGCTGATACTTTGTAAATTGCTTTAAAGTTAATAAATTCAATTTGTTGTTTAATGAATAGATAGTATGTTACAACAACAAAAAAAGGCAGGCAACATAAATGGACATAGTATACAATAAAGTGCAAACTTTATTATTGTTTCTATATTGTAAATAAATCAATATAAAATGTTGCATGATAAAAACGCGTAATTGCACACCTGTGTTTTGTTTTATTGTAATTTTAAATTGAAAATTTCTATATTTATATAACGTGTTGTGACAAATGGTGTAAAATATATATTTGCAATCAAGCATCACAATAGCTACCTTGACATCAAACTTTTCTATTTATTTATTCATTATTATGAAAACTGTCGAAAATTAAACCGTTACAAATTTGTATACATTGAAAAGAGGTTTCAATATTAATAAAGCAAAAAATGTGTAATTAAATTTTGTGTTACGTTGTTTGCTTTGTGTTCGGTTCGGGAAGGGTTGAGCATGAAACAAAGCTTTATTTTTTAAATAAAATTACTGTAAAATATTTTTTACAAAGTATATTTCTCGATATTTTGACATAAAATTACATTGCTCGCTAAAAAGATATAAATTTATTTTCTTAAATCTTAATTTAAGTTTTTTTTTTGTTTACTTTAAATTCCAAAAATATCATTTTAGTTAAGTTTCAAGTATTATCATTTATGACATTTATCATAAAGTCTAAATAGTTTAATCTATGGTTCGTTTAAAATCCATTACATTTCAAATTATGTTGCGTATCAGTTTAAAACCAAACGAAATTAATTCCTTCGCGAAGTAAATGAGTTTATATTAATAACATGGCACGACGGTTCGTGCGCGAATGTAATTAACTCAAATTTCACATACCTTCTCTGACTCCGTCTAAGTGAGTGGACGGGCAAACATCAGAACTGCAGGAGGCAGTTTGATAATTGTTTCCATTGCAGGACCGTCGCGGTTGACCAGAGGACGTGAGACATTGACGCCTTCGTATCCTTGTACAGTCCGTGCTGCAGTCCGACCACTTTGACCATTCCGTCCAACGTGCGGTTTCCACTAATTAAGTGAAAGCAAAATCGATTATTAATTTACGAAACGTTTCACATTTTCGCAAAATTTTCTTACCAAACGACAAATCTATGTCGTTAAATTCTTTAGTCGTTTCCACAATCACCTCTTCTAGCATATGTAAGCATGGGTTAGAAAGCACGTTAAAATAGCACATACAAGCATCAAAGCTACATTTTAATTTTTCTATTAATACGTCTCAATGATAGTATCATCAGTCCGTAAATTTTTCAATATTTAGACCGTTTTAATGAAATAAATTTTTAAATTCCAAAAAACATTATCTAAATATACTTGGAGAATTTAAAACAAAAGACGAATAGTTTTAATGTATCACAAAAAATATGTGTAAAATGTATAATTCATCAATTAACCAAATAAATATTTCATGACAAGGACTAGATTAATTTAATTAATAATAATAAAAAAATTTGTTGTAAATGGAAAAGATGTAGAGAAACCTGAGTCATACAGACAGATCAGCTTACTGCCCATTATGTCTAAGATTTTTGAAAAACTAGTACTAATTAAGATGAAATCATATTCTTTAGCGCGTAGTAGTGTAGCGTAGTGCTGCCTTTCAAGATATTTCCGAAGCCCAAGTCTTACTTATGGGATACAGCTCTGTGGAACTGCTTGAGTTTTATATCCAAAGCATTGCCCATAATAGTGAACGCCCCGTGGTATGTTCCAAACAATGTTATCAATCGTAATTTGGGTATATCTTGTATTAAAGAAGAAATCAAAAAGTGCCGTGAAAAATATCATAAACGCCTAATAGTGCACCCTAACCAGCTCCAGTAAACCTACTGAATAACCTGTTCATGATTAAAAGATTCAAGAAGCTTCAACCACAAGAGTTCAGCAGTAGCTTTTAAATAGAGTAAGCAGAAGTTATATAATTTTACTCAAATCAGAAATATATATCAAGCTTTCATCTAAAGTCATTATAAATTTTACATTCAAACTTCCATTTTTTTCTTTAATATGTTTACAATAATAATCGTCATTTATGTGAGTATGTCCAACGCATTTACTGTTTAATAAGTTTAAGGATTGTCGGTCTTCGTTGCCCCTTTGGTACTTTCAGTTGCAATTGCAAATAAATCACACATTATAGTTCTATTGTTCTAAAACAATTAGACCTAATAAATTTTTCCCGTTAATTATTTTCAGTTCAATTAATTCTTTATTACACATGAACTACTAATATCTTCCTTGTTATAAATTTGTAATTTTCCTAAATTTCTTACTCCATATATCTTTGTTTGGTTTCATTGACCTTGATTCGCCACGTATATAGGTTGTCAAGACTAATTTGTAGTATCTGTGATGCAGTTTGGGGGTCTGTACGCGATGCCATCAGCAAACGTAGCCGTTAGAACGCTGTCGGATGTTGGGAAGTCAGACGTGTATAATCTCCACAGAAGTGGACCCAGAACGCTTCCTTGAGAAACTCCGGCATTTATTGAATGGAGTGTTGAGTGGTATTTTACGCTGAAGTGACGATCTTCAAGATAGGACTTTAGGATAAGGAAACACTTGAGAGGTAAAAATTTTCTGATCTTGTATAATAAGCCTACATGCCAATCCTTGTCAAAGGCTTGGCATACATCACGAAAGCAGAGCAGTACTTTTTGTCCTCCAAATCTTCCATAATTTAATTACTAACTCGTATTCGTTCTATGGTTGCATGGTTCTCTCGAAATTCAAGTTGGTGTTTCAGAATTATTCGTTGCTTATCGAGAATGGTGTTAATCTCGTCTTTAGTATTTTTTCTGGCAATTTTGACAATATAGGAAGCAAACTAATAGGTCTATATGAGGTGACTTGGTCAGTTGGTTTACCAGGGTTGGGTTTAACGATTATCAGAGCAATTTTCCACTGCATTGAAAAGTGCCCAGTTCTTAATACTGCATTAAAAATTATAGTTATCAGTTTTAGCGCTTTCAGTGGTAATTTCATGAGTATCTTTGCACTAATAAGGTCATATTCTGAAGACTTCTTTATGTTAAGCATACTGGTGGCTTTGGGAACAATTTTAATATTTTCCAAGGGTGGTTCAAGCTGATAATACGGGATATGTATTCATTTATGTTTCTTTAATGATAATTGGTCAGATGAGTTTGGCTGAAAAACTTGATCTAAGCGTTTCTCGAATGTTGCTGCTCCATTAACGTGACCTTCACAAATAGACGAAGAAACTGCCCACCGGTTACATTAAATGGCAAACAAATACCACAGAGTAATAATGCCAGATATCTTGGAATGTATTTGGATAAAAGGTTGACGTGGAGGAAACACTTAATCACTAAAAGGACGCAACTTGGACTTAGACTATGCAAGTTATACTCGATTATTGGTAGCAAATCCCAGTTATCACTTACGAATAAAGTGCTAATCCACAAGGCCATCCTTAAACCTAAATCCAACATCGAAATCATAGAAAGATTTCAATCTGAAACACTAAGAATGATAGTTAACGCGCCTTGGTTCGTATCTAACAGCGTTATTGCCCGTGACATGCAAGTGGCTTCGATCATAGAAGAAATTAAAAGATTTAGCGATAACTACATAAGAAGAGTCGAAGGCCATCCAAACAGCATTGCAAGGTGATTAATCAGACAACCTATTGTGAGAAGAAGACAAAAACGTTTTAACCCTTACGATTTGGCCAGTAGATATTAGATTTTAGACTTTATCATTCAGTCAGTCTATTTCATATCTGTGTTTATATTTAGTCTCCCTTGTCAACAAGATGTTTCTTTAACGTAATAATTAATAGGGAACAACCACTGGGTTTTTCCTTACATGTTATTTGTAAAACTTATTGTTCTCTTATTATGAACAGATTGTAAATAAAATGGGATATTAAAATAAAAAAATATATATCTTTGTAGCTCGTCACGATATTCCAATTCATATATTTAGTCGCTTTGTGTTTCCCACCAGTCGGTGTTTAAAATCACCCTGTATATTTATTATTTGTAATGAATATTCATGCCCTTCCCTTTTATATCCAGTTAAAATTAATTTATATTCTTGATATGCGTGTGAATAAATTTTGACTAATTACACATTTGTAACGGTCGTGAATACTTATATAGATATTTATAAATGTCATGGTTATATTTTACAAAATATGTTTAATCGTTCCACAAGACGTAATAAATAAGTGTGCATAATGGTACTATCAAATTGACCTTGAAAGATAATTCAATGGCTTACATCTATAGCCTAGCTTAGGGTAAAGGTTATATGCGTGGGTATGAATTTTCTATTTATGAATAGACGTTACCTTGTGGACAGGGTTGACACTCTTTGGTTCGTTGCACGGAAGCTCCGTCGCAATTAGCACCCCCATTACTGGGCGTCGGGTTGTTACAAGTCCTGATTCTTTTTTTCCCTGTAGGTAAAGTTGCGCCCGGGCATCGGCAATCTGTCCATTGCGACCACAGAGACCACCCACCGTTAACTGAAACGAAAAATGTCATTAGCACATCTTATAAATTAACTCGACGGGCAAGACACGGTCAACGGTAAACTAGAAAAGTTTGTAAATTTAACTTCACGGCACAAAGAAAAAAGCACGGGAGGAAGGAATACGCAAGATTGAGAAAAAACTTTCGCGGGATTTAACTCGTGTCTGACAGAGACGTTTACAAAGAATAAACGAAGAGAAGTTCGGAAGTTACTGCTTCTAGCGTTTTCGAGTCTCCATTATCCTGGAAGGATTAAAGCGGTTTCTCACAGTAGACTTACGACTTACTACTCTGTTTACATATGTACTTTGACCATAGTGGTTTGTGCACATAAATTCCAGCATTTGATTACTCTCACCGTAAATCAAGAATCAAGTTCAACTAGCAAAAAAATATAAAATTTAATTTACAATTGAAAATTTATAGGAAGACTTTTAATTCGTTTAATTAATTTTGTAAGCAAATAAGATTTTAATAATTTCGAACATAATAGAGTAGAATTCAATTATATTTTTAAATGTTTTTAGAACTGTAACATCTATACTTATTACGGTCCATAAACGACTTAGTGGAAAGATCCGTATTCTGAGAATTAGCCATAAACAATAACACAATCCTCGTATAATACAGCTTTAAAATAACGATAAATGTATTCAGTTTCGAGTCTTTTGATTTAATACTCTTCGTTAAATTTAACGAAGTGAAATAATGCGTTTAAGTGCATTCAAAACCCGTGGCTACATTTATCATTGGCCCGAAATAAAGACGGAGGATGAGATTAGTACGTAAAATAACGAACCAGTTTTAATGCAGTCGAAAAGTACTCTGCGAAACAATTCACCAAAGTAATTTTGCAAGATGTATTTGTGGATGCTGATAAATTTCTCAAATTAATAAAGTTGCGCGCATATTTCCAGCGACTTCAGGATCTTGTTTACATTTTATCATGATTCGGACGAACTTTCAGCGATTAAAAGATGTAATTAATTTGAAATAACTTCGTATTATCGTGGTTTATCTGACTGTTTTAAGAATTTTAAGCATTCGTCTGAGCGTAGCTAAGAAAATATTTTGGTCGTAAAGTCCACAAAGAAACCGGAGAATTTACTTTAACGAGTGCTTCTGACATAGATATCACGATCGAATCTTGATTTAATAAGACGGTGGCATATAAAAAAAATAGTTTATAATCAAGAGAATGTGTAATGTAGAAAATAATTTAAATTCATTTAATGAATATTAGAAGTTGCTATACATATATAAGGACATAAAATTCCATTGTAGTTTACAGACTAAAGAGCGAACATTTGATGGAGGTTGTCAATTTAATGAAATTGCTTAGACAGTGACAATATAAACAGCATCATTACATCATTAATTTAAGTATCGTCAGATTGAAAAACTTGGATAAAATAACTGCACAAGATTTTAATTTTTAAATATATCAACTTCAAAATATAATAATAGTAGTTTTTATTTTCTCTACGACCGTAAATATGAAGAAGAAAATTACCGAAATTCGTTAAATATGTTAAATGTCACCTGCAATGTCATGTCTGTCCCTAAATGTTTCATAGCAACGGTGTCAACAAGTACGGACATTTTGCCGTGGTTGCCGTGGACACATAATTTACTTTATCGTACTTGTGTTATAATGAATCCATTATATCACTTTAGTTATAATGAATTACCTTACGCACTGTTTGGAGTCCGAAAAAGCCTACGGTCGTAGATAAAAATATTTATCATTTACTTATTTTAAATGAAATATTAATGGAAAGATTATAATCATTCCTTTTTCGATATTACATGTCGCATATAAAAAAGAAATTAAAATTTTGAGAATTAAATTCAAATATCCCTTTCGTATTTCGCATTTTAACAAAACGCCAGGCGACCACGTAATACTTTGATTCGATATAAAGGGGATTTAATGTCCGCGTTTCCCTCTGTGGCGAATAAACTCTACGTGTATATGCAAATAAAGTACGAATAATAAATAAACGTGCAGGATTGCCACGAATAAAAATTAAAGTCTCTGGTATAGACACCAGCTATGGTTAAATACAACAGATATGATATTAATGTCTGTTCAATAAATACGATGATTGTTCCTGATTTAATTGAATTTACTTATAAATAATACATACATGATATAGATTTTCTGATACTGAATTAAACAAATTAATAAAAAACTTTATTTTATTTACATAAATTTTGATGAAATTAATCATGGATATATAATGTTCGAGAATATTAAAATATTAAAGCTTGCTTCGATGCAATTTAAATACATTTCAAATTTACATGGTATTACATTATTTATTTTAAGTTATGGCTCGTATTAACCGTATCGATAATGTACTTATAACTTATCTGCAAGTTTGGAAAATAACAATGGTTTGGATCAAAGATAAGTTTTCAATTGGATTCAATTCAAGACTTTTTATCTTGTTATATTTTCTATGAAACTAATATGTATTAAACTATGTTTTCAATGTTTTCATAGCATGATCCTCGTCATAATAATAATAATAATAATAATAATAATACCCTCTCCATTTATATGTCAATTAAGCAATTTGCACATTACTCCTTCAGTCGCATAACCTGACACTTTACGTTGTATTTTATGTTATATAAAGCTCCTCATCTCATTCAAATGGTCTAGAATGTCTACATCATTAGCTTTCTACAATTAGAAATATCGATATAGTTTGAATGTGCCACCACTTTCAATGTATACAAGAAGAAGACAAGAAGATCGGTTTCAGATTTCCAATTCTAATACTAATTTTTTTAGATATCTTGGTAAGAGAAACAATCAAATCGCTTTTTATTTTTTATTAGGGTCATAATATAACAAATGAAACCATAACACTAATTCTTTTTAAAAACATCCGGTGTTGTTTCTTTTGTGCAATCTTCTTTGCTTCCATTCAAGTTTTTCCCTTCTTTTTCAAGATTTTTCCAAGTGTGTTTTCCCAAGTCTCTTTTGGTCTTCCTCTGCACTTCTTCCCAGGTGTTTTAGTTTCCCAAATCCTTCTGACTCACTAGTACTGCTCAACCGCTGTAAATGACCCCATTTTGTGTTGTAAGCATAAGGGATCATTGAATTTTATTATTTTAAACTACTACTCTCACAGGTTTCTTTAAAAATAACATTAGAAGAATTAACTACGAAATATTTATCATTGGCCGACCACATTATGAAGTTATGAATTCTTACAATAACCGTCTGCGATAAAAGATATTTTTATTATTTCAACAGATGTATTTATTTATATTAATCCAGTGTTGTTCACAAAAAAATTGAGACTTTAAGGGCCGGTTGTACAGCCTCACTTAATTTTAAACTGAGTTTAATATCCATAAAAATTATTAACACAATAATGGAAAATATAATTTTAAGAACTATACTTAAACGTTAAGCGGTTACGGTGAAACTGGTCAAAGAATTTTAATTCAAATTTTGTCTGAATATGAAAATAAACCCAAAAATTATCTTTACAACTGTGCCCTCGTGTTTTACCATAAAAAATTGTGATTTTTGCCTCATCAAGTTTACTGAAATTATTTGATAAGAAACACGCTTATATGAAGCGAAGTGTTTTCTATTTAGGAAATATAAGAACAATGACAGATTGGATGCATATTGAGTTGTACTTAAAGTCAAGAAGACTATAAAGGGGCGGTAAGGAAAGAATGGAACGCAACTGAACTTATAGTTGGACATTCAAAACTGGTTGGTACAGCCAATAATTTGTCAAATCGCAAAAACTCCGCTAGGTTCCTGTTTTATTATCTTGGAAGAATTGCATCAGAAGAGGATTAAGAAGGCACTGTGGCTGGAGAAGTCGACGCCAGGTATATAGTTTTTCAAGAGACAGGAAATGAAAAGCTGGAGGTAGAAACGAGCAAGAGGGTGGTGAAATATGAATTGCATGTAAGAGGAACAGAGCGAGTTGGACTAGAATGGCGCTGGAGGAGATAATGAAGAGGGAGTTGAGGAAAGATGAGCTGGCAAGATGGGATAGTTGTCCACTTTTTTACCCCCACTCCTTCGCGTAATGACGTCATCGCCATTTTTTTTAAATAACAACCCATATTTTTTTATTTTTTATTTTCTTAGGATTTTTAAATTTGATTCGCGATCCAATGTTCTTTTATTAAAACTTTAAGGCTGTTTTTCTTTGATGTTTTTCTTATGTAACCTATTTAAAGTTGTATACCGTTGAAAACAGATTTAAAAATCCCAACGAAATAAAAAATATAGGTTGTCATTTAAGAAAAATGGCGTCATAACGCAAAGGAGTGGGGGTAAAAAAAATTAACTATCAGAAAAGATGCGCATCAAAACAAAGGTTGAGGTGCCGGAGGATTTTAGCCGCAGATGATCGGCGAATTTTTTTATTTGGAGCGTTCGCTCGATAGATATATGTGTGTATGGGAGAAAACTAGGTTATTTGAAAGAAGAATGGGAGGGATGGAAGAAAGAGTGATTGCGAGATTCAGGTGTGGAAACAAGGAGAGAAAGAATAAGTATTGGATGGGGAATAATTATGGAAAATGCAGATTCTGTGGAGTGGGTCAAGATGAGAGGGGTCACCGATAGGGAGAGGGACAAAATATGGTGGAGATGTATGATCGAGACGGCGAAGGGACTGATGATATTAAGCAGAATGAAGGAAAAGCTAGAATAGAGGGGCACATGACATGTAGTACTAAATTAGTAATTATGCGAAATAAAGTCTTTTTTAACTGATTTATGTACCTAATTAAATAAAGATTGCGACATTCTAAATAATTGAAAATAATTTGAAAAATGTTACGGAATGTGTAATTTGAACATTATATCATGTGAAATTGATACAATACATATTATTATGTGAATAAATAACATCTGTCTTACGTAAAGAGCATATGTTAGCAATGACTTTTAAGGCATAGGAATAAAGACGTAGTTAAGTATTTTATTGTTAACTGTTTATTTAAGGCGAACAAAACGGTTGCAAATTTGATTTATGCAAATAAAACAATGCAAACAAACTTTAATTGTAATTTATTGCACTTTAACAGTACGTTTAACTTCGTGGTATCACCGAAACAAAAAAATCACTTGTCAGTTCTTGGAAAGTGGCTGAACAATAGCAATTCTCCTACAAATATTTTTCAAAATGTGTAGGTAGATCAGTGATTCATATGTCTCGTTTTAATGTACAATTGTTTAACTTACTGCATCTGAAATTTTAATTGAATAGAAAATGGGAGTAAAAACATACTTGTCTTCTGCTTGATTTTCATAAAATTTGTCGTCGATTATTTTCGATATGTTTTATTTAAATAAGCAGAACAGCTAACATATGCTCGAATGTGATAATATGCATATGAAGTACTTAAAATATCAAAGCGGATTAGTTTACGACTAATAAATAAAGACAACTTAATTCCAAGCTTTCACACCTTTCTGTCGTTAAGATTAAGCTGTAAATAACACATTTTAAAGTATTAATTCAAAAAATACGTACCTAAATTACTTCATTTTATAGCGGGTAATAAAGTACAGCATCGGTACTTTTCAAGTCGAGGAAACGAATTAAGTGATTGGATGTATCACCTGAGAAATTACCTTCATCTAATTCAGTAATTAAATACAGGTGATTCACATCTATGCTTTAAATGTTTTGAAAAACTTGCGACTTCGTAGCGCGTAATGAATATAAAATTATCGAACTCATTCATTTATTTATATAACCGTTCAATAAAATAAAGTATACCTTCAAATGCCGAACCCATCAGTACACCATTCTGTAGACTTTTTATGAGCTTTTATTGAGCCCTGTGTTCATATAATGTAACATAGAACGTCTCATTTAATTTTTGTATTTGCTTATTTTTTCGTCGTTTATTCAAAGATAAAAATCAAGGTATATATGCCTGGGTGAGAAATGGGCAATCTTAACGAACTGTCTAATCGACATCAATGAAATAAAGAAAAGAAATTTTCTTTCTGATTTATGCAGCTGTGAAAAATGTGTATATGACAATATCGGAGGACGTTGGAAACCATGAGAATATCTCGTGTATACAATAGGAGTAAAAGCATAGTAATAAGCACGTACGAGTTCAAAAGTTTTTTTATTAAGAATTGGTCAATTATTTTTTTTTAATTACTGACGTTTCGCCAAATTTCTAAAAAATTAGTACCAAAAATAATGGTATTATTAATTATGAAATAGATCAAGTATTGTTATATAATGAGATTCAATTTTAATAAATATAAATGTCATTGTAAACTTTCTTTTAGAACTGCTGTTCTTTATTCATAAAATTACAACTAGGAAATTAAGTAATTTCAAAATACCTTCCAAAGCCGGTGAAAATTTTGATTAAATAAAATAGAAATATTAATAACGTAAAAACTCGCACTTATAATGTTACCAATTAGTTATCATTATTTCATACCATAATATTTAAATATACGGGTGTCCCCGAAAGGTCTATACAAAATAATAACACATATTCCTGAGGCCAAAATAGGATGATTTAACCCAACTCACTATTCAAAGTTGCTTCGTTTAGCCGCTAGAGGGATACAAATTTCCTGAAAAGAAATCGTTTTTTCGAGAAAAGTTTATAACGCTTTACACGATTGGGACCAAATTTGGTATGTGGATTTGTACTAAAAGAAAGCATTTTTTGACATGTTATTTTCTCTTCTGCGTATTTTGTAAGTGGTCAAAAAATGGTCATCCACATCTTAAGAAGCTCATAATTTTTTTTGTTATTAGATGAATATGTTATCTACATTTCTTGTCTCTTGCTCTATTTCTCATAGTTTAGGCAGAAAAAAAATAATAACCCTCAAAACAAACTAGAAATTTTAATCTCAATCAACGAAAAAAATTCACAACAAATATTCGAATATACTGCCTTCTGCATGAATGGGAATAACAAAAAAATTATAAGCTTCTTAAGATGTGGATGACCATTTTTTGATCACTTACAAAACACGAAGAAGAGAAAACAACATGTCAAATAATGCTTTCTTTTAGTACAAATCCACATATCAAATTTGGTCCCAATCGCGAGAAGCGTTATAAAGTTTTCTCAAAAAAAAAAAAACGATTTGTTTTCAGGAAATTTGTATCCCTCTAGCGGCTAAATGAAGCAACTTTGAATAGAGGTAAGTTGGGTTAAATCATCCTATTTTGGCTTCAGTAGTATGTGTTATTATTTTGTACAACCCTTCAGGGACACCCCAATTTTTGACAGGACAGGACCGACGTTTTTGCGGATTTGAGTTTGGGTTAAGGTCAGCTGACATGTGATGTAGTGGGACACATTTCAGAATGACCCTGTATAGAAATAATTATATTTAATATATCGAACTAAATATCTAACCGAATATAAAACATTTTTTAATTAATTTTTATCTCATTCATTCGAAAGATATACATATAACCAAAGCGGCGGGTGTAAACTGGGCACCAAATTTATGGATTTACCTGTCCTTCAAAAAGGATTGCTTAATCCTACTGGTAATCTAGGCACCATGTACCCTTCGAGTAATGAAGTAATTAAATACAAATACATATTCTCAGTTTTGAGTTTTGTTGATTTAATTAATATTTCTAGTTCCTGTTGAGGGTTATTATTATTTTCCGCCTAAACTATGAGAAATGACGAAATGGAGCAAGAGACAAGAAATGTAGGTAACTTATGTGTCTATCAGCAAAAACAGTTCAAAAGTATTCATCTAATAACGAAAAAAATATGAGCTTCTTAAGATGTGGATGACCATTTTTTGACCACTTAAAAAACACGCAGAAGAGAAAATAACATGTCAAATAATGTTTTCTTTTAGTAGAAATCCACATACCAAATTTGGTCCCAATCGCGATAAGCGTTAGAAAGTTTTCTCGAAAAAACGATTTCTTTTCAGGACATTTGCATCCCTCTAGCGGCTAAACGAAGCAACTTTGAATAGAGGTAAGTTGGGTTAAATCGTCCTATTTTGGCCTCAGGGATATATGTTATTATTTTGTACAGACCTTTCGGGGACACCCCGTAAATGAAAAATTATTCTACGATTGAAAATGAGTCACCATCGACTTGAATGACAGCGACGTCGACGATCATTCATTTTCTAGATTAGTGATTAGTGATTCTGATCAAACTATGAAGTAACTCATCTAAGCTTGCCGGACATGATCTTCCTCCAAATTTGCTGGAAATCTCTAACCCTAAGATAATGGTGGAAATATCAATGGAAAATGTACTCCAAAAATTTCTCAACGCTACTTTATCTCGGTCACACGGTTTATTTTTCTTTATTATTGGAATTAATTTTTACTTCTGAATATAATTTTCCACAAATATCTGTACAGACAGTATTTTCTTTATAAAGCGAAAATACTGACATAAATTCCATACGTAAATTTTATTTCACTGTGAGTTTTGCCGAGCATACAATTTACTATAACAGAAAATTATTCTTCTCTTCAAATTTCTGAAAACACACGACATTCATTCAAATCGAATTGAATTGTTTTCGTTTAAAACGTCCTTTCGAGTAGAATTTGCCTTCGATGCGGTTACGGTTGCGGGCACTCGAAGTGGCCGACACGTCTCGAAGGAATTACCGGAAATTCGGTTACGGAGTCCCGCGAGGACGATTTTGTCCATCGGGCGCAAATCGGATACGAACCCGACGCTAATCTAGAAACTGGGAATTGCTATTTTCATATGTCCATTTGCAGCCCGACGTTAAAAAGCGAATAAAATAATAATGTTGCCGTTAAATCAACTTAAATGTAACATTGTTTAGCTTTTATGAGGCCGAGTGTAAAAATCATGTTATGTTTGATTTCGGTTATTTTAGTACAGGATGTTTTTGAAAGATAAAAAAATTAAAAAGTCCGTTTTTTATTTAATTAAAGCGATGAGGATAAATTAATTATATCTACGCCGTTAGATAAACAGCAGTTTAAAAAATCTTGTTTCCTATATACAGGGTTAGTCAAAAGTATGGGCGGTTTAGTTCCGTAAATATGAACTTTATAAGAAAATGTCTTTAAGGGAAGTTTTTTTTAGTAATTATTCTCCATTTCTTAGCCTACTCGTTGTTTTTGTATGTCAACGCATTTCCATGGATATTTTTTTTTGTTTTTTTTTTTAATGGCAACAAAGGTTTTTTTTTGCTGATTTTTATTCTTCTTTAATAACAAAATTTTAGAGAAAATGATCAAAATACTTTATTCCCTCAAATAATATTTAACTCAAATTAAATGTTCATACTACCCCTGCAGGTTGACAATAACTTAATCTATCACAAAAATAGCGCAACGAATTTTGCAGCCAGTTAGATGGTGTTTCTTCAGTTTCATGCCTGATTCTTGCTTCCAGGTCTCGCAAATTTTCTGGTTTCTCCTTTGAAATTTTATTTTTTAAATGACCCCAGAGGAAAAAATCTAGGGGACTCAAAATCAGGCGACCTAGGAGGCCATTCAATAAATATCCAACGACCTGGAAAGATGTTATTCAGAAACAGGCAAACATCAGCTCCATAATGTGGTGGAGCGCCGTCTTGTTGAAACCAAACATTGCGGTTTAGCATTAATTCCTTGTCGATCTTCATCCGGAAATAAATGTGCAATGTCAGCTACAATGTGATCACGCAATTTATTGAATGCCCTGCTAGGACGCCTGATTTGAGTCCCCTAGATTTTTTCCTTTGGGGTCATTTAAAAAATAAAATTATAAAGAGAAATCAGAAAATTTGCAAGGCCTGAAGCAAGAATCGGGCATGAAATTGAAGAAATACCACCGACTGGCTACAAAATTCGTTGCGTAATTTTTGTGATAGATTAGGTTATTGAAAAGGAAAATATCATGCGTAACTGTATGTAGTTAAATAAAAATACCGAGTTTCTCGGACCGTATGTATTTGTTTAATGACTTCAAAACATAAATAGCCAACGTTTCGGCAACTGCTTTGTTGTTTTTTTAAGTCATACAAATAACAAATGACACTGTAAAACTGGACACTATTAATGTGTAACAATACATAATAATCAGCATAAGCCTTTTTTTGATGAAAAGAAGGAGAATCATAGACTTTAATTCTAGATGAGAATGAACTGTATTATTAGCATAAATTGTAGATAACAATTAGGGATTAGGTTATTGTCAAGCTGCAGGGGGTCTTCAATTTGAACATTTAATTTGAGTTAAATATTATTTGAGTGAATAAAGTATTTTGATCATTTTCTCTAAAATTTTGTTATTAAAGCATATGAAAAAAATGTGAACTCATTTAAAAAAAAGAGGAATAAAAATCAGCAAAAAAATTACCTGTAGCCATTAAAAAAAAAAAAAACAAAAATGTTTCAATGGAAATGCGTTGACATACAAAAACAACGAGTAGGCCAAGAAATGGAGAATAATTAGTAACAAAACTTCTATCAAAGATATTTCGTTATAAAGTTCATATTTACGGAAATAAACCGTCGATTCCATGATTTTGGCAACCAACCGACACTCGTCTTGTCAAAAATGACAGTGATTTAACTGCCAGATTTATTACAAAAAAATGAGATTAAAATTAAAAAAGTCAAAACCAACACAAAAAACTACTTAATTTAGATTCTATAAAAGGGACTCAAAATGACGGCCACCATTCCTGACGCATACATCAGCACGCCGATTGATCGACTGTTGAGTTCTGCTGTTTTTCGCAACATATTTATGTTTCTCAGGTCTTTAACTGAGGATATAAGGGTCGCGAAAGCTAATTGTTTCATTTACCCCCACAAAAAGAAAGCACAAGAGTTAAGATCTGGGGATCTCGGGGGGGGGGGGGCACAACACTGCACCAATAGTTCTTATTCATCTCCCTGGAAAATGTTGGTTAAGCCACGTCTTCACTTCTCCGGCTTAATGAGACGGGGCTCCATCACATACCTCGCCGAGTAACCAGAAGCACATCTTTCTAGTAGGTACCCCATATATGTATGTAGATCTTCTAAATATCAAATTGTTACACAATATTCCCGTCCATACAGTGATGATAAATTAAGACCCACCACAAGATACGAGTATTATGAGCATTGAAAATACCATCTCTTGGTACTAGTTCCTTCGACTCTTACTAATACTTTTTTAATAAATGACGGTTCTTTTTCATTTTTAAAGTGGCCATTCGTTAAATCTATTTCTTCGTGACAGATCTTCGGGTTTCAATGACTAAAGGCTTTGAACATGATAGGCCATGTTCATTTAGCTTTCTCCATACAACAAACGGGGAATCTCCTACCTGATAAGCCTACCTTCTTATACTAATATCTGCATTCTCCTTGACGATATTCAAAATGTCCGTCTCAGAAACCAAAATTCAATCTCGCTCGCTCGCTCGCAACCACAATCTTCTTAGTACTACGGAATTCCTGTTTTCTCGAAGACGCTGTAAAAGACCAATTGTTCGATTACCGATCTTCCTTCAGGAAATGCCTTATGGTGTAGATGTCGGGTTTCATAAGAGCATTTTCTAATGTTCTTCCATAAAAAAGATCGTGTTGGCCATCTCAGCATTTGACCAAAATTTAAATTAATTTTATCTCAAAAACGAAAAAACTTTTATTAGAAATATATTTTGTCTATGGCTTCTTCCCATCGCCACCAATTACCGTTTTTTTTTTTTTTTATAGGTGCCATTCAATAACGCCATGTATGTTATCATTTTCGTCATTTCTTTGTATTAAATACAATTTTAAAATTTTTGTTAATTAAAATAATATGTAGATACTGTTCATTTTGAAATATATCGTCATTTTAAAAGAATACCTAATGCGGTCAATTGCATTTTAACAGCTTTTGTATAATACAGATAAATGTGTATACACAATTTTCACAGTAAAATCATATACCAGCGCCTTTGTTTACGATTTTTCTGCCGACGCGACAGTAGCAATCCTAATGGATGAGTAGCGAACGTGAAAACAAAAGGAAAACGAAAATTTCTGCAGATGAATAATTAACATCATTACGATGTAAGTACAGGTGAAGGGAGAGGAAAGTAAACGTAGGCTTCATCCAGGGCTGCCGCGTGCGGGTATGCAGGTTGTTCCTCGCACAAAAGGCGCCTCATCGAGCGAGCGTCATGTCGCCCTGATAATTAATAATTTGAGCAATTTATTCAATTTTTTGAATTTCTATTACGGAGCGAACCCAACCCATATATTTACTTTTTTGAATTTCAATTACGGAGCGAACCAAACACAAATAAAAAAATGACTCTTTGAATTGCATTTACGGAGCGAACCCAACCCATTCATAACTATACGATTTTTTTTTTTTTTTTGATATAATTTGTTTTAATTTACAAATCTGTTCATGGGAATAGGGCTCTAAAAATTAATTTGCTCAAAGGCGCCACGCGGTGCCGGCGGTCCGGGTTCCATCAAGAAATGGAGCTTCGAACGTTAGGTTTTAAGGCGTCGCACCGTATCAAATAGTTAATGAATTTTCGTAATTTTTCAAAAAATTTTAACAAGTAAAACCAGTAACATTACAAGAAAATTATGCCAATATCCAAGAGGGTATTTAATAACGAGTTTCAGGCATTAAATTCAATAACGACTATAGGATAAGGTAAAGAAGTTGAGCAGAATTAATTGAAAACAAACGGTTTCATGGAAAGTATGCTATTTAGATTTAGACTTTTATAAAAAAAATTAAAAATGTTGTTATTATAATTAATCATACTAAAAAATCCATAATACATTTCGTTTGAATATAAAAGCCATCATTTTCGCGTTTATTCATTATTACTATCTATCTATCTATCTACCGCAAGGTTCTTACGACAGAATTTCAGAATTTTGTCTTATTTTTTTCCTTAAACTAAATAATTCAAAAGTTTGTTAAAGAAATTAATTTGTTTAATGTTTCTATGGGAATATTTACAATTCGAATTCATTTGTTGAAAACGTTAGAAGAGGAAGTTTAAAAATTTATATAACAGTTCGTCCCCGTCTTTCCAATACGTACGACTTCGTTTGCGTTGCGAAATGTCTCGCGTGCATATTAAGGTTTTTTTTTAACAGAAAAAATTCGTTTATCCTAATTGATTAAAAGAGGAGCATAGAAAGCATGCATCCGTATTAGATTTTGGATGATTATTTTTAATCGAAAGGACATTTTTACTCTGTAAAAATTGTTACTCAACTTTATCAGCTTATACCGTTTTAATAATGAATCAAAGCGAAAATACGTCAACTATTATGATCATTAAAAGCAGGTAGTTGTGAAAAGGCTTTTTAACGAAAATGATTTCAGCATTTTGGACATGAGTGATTTTTAGAAACGATGTTTATTGCAAATTAACTTGTTATTTATAATTTTATTTAAATTAAATTGGAATCTTTGAATTAAATTCTTGTCGATTTAATAAATTTTGTGAAAAATATAATAAATCAAAATGGGTGTTTAATTTTCCTTTATTGGGATTTTTGACTTATTTAATAGTTTTATGATGTATATACGAATAATTTACAAAATTTAAAAACGCTTTGATGAAGCCGATAATCTTTTAACGACACTTGGAGCTGAACGAGTGTTTGTTACCTGGAATGATTTTGTTCGTTAATTTTTTACTTTTGCATTTTTGTATATTTTTTATCGTTCACGGTAGCACAATAAAATTGAATGACAAGCTTCAAATCAAGGAGCCTCTTTTACGATAGAAATTCACCGGAAAGTTTATTTCCATTCCTCCTTTATGTCACCCTAACACCAAGTGTGTGAGCCGAAGGCGAAATGTGATCCGATTTCGAAATTGCAAGTCTGAAGTTACAAGTTACCGGTGTGATACAAAAATATTATCCTGTACCGTGCATATAGCCAGGGATTGTGATAGGAACAGGGAATTATACCTTGGGGGAGAATAAGCATACGTACTGAATATAAAATTTGATTTTGGCACGAGTTTCGAATATTAACGAATCGAACGTTACGTTTTTAGAAAGATATAAAAATATTTGTTCATCGGTTAACCGATTACTCGCCACATTCATCACGATGATTGCGTTAAGCTTGTTTGAATAACTCCGAGAATATTCTTATCACACCTCCAACCCCGCATTTGCGACTTCTTTGTTAGTTAACGAAGAGGACGCGCATAAATCTGTACTAATACACATAATGGACCCGCCTTTTTTAATTTATAACCATCATAAATTGTACATTTGAAAGAAACGCATGGAGGAGAATAAGTAAACGGCTGACCTCGCAGTTTTCTTGATTTTAATAAATCGTCCGGAACGTACCGTTCTTTTTCACTGCTGCTCTGAAACGAAGATAATTAATTTTTTACGTCGGAAAATAAACAAGCTGATTTATTAAATAAACAAGTTCCGCAGTTAATTAATGTTCGCATATCATACATGCACGAGTACGCACTGCTTGTTAATTATGAAAATTCTCTTCCGTAATTTATATCATGAAAGCATCGGAGTGTATTTAAAAATATTAGTTCAACTGTAAAAAATATGTATTTTGGGTTGTATCTAATTGAATAGGTCTATTTGAAAAGGACTCACGTCAAGAAAAGCTGTGTTCATGCCAACTTATCTAAACAATTTTAATGCGTATGTTAATAATAATTTCAGGTATCATTTTCCCTTATATCACTGATAAATAGTTTAAAAAAGATACAAATTAAAAAAGAATTTATTATAGAATATGTCAATTTTTAAAATATTTTCAACAATAGAGGCATTCATTGGTATATCGAGTTTTTCCAGAGATTTAATGTCTCTCAAAATAACAAAATTAATTTCACGAAACTCCAATTAAAATTCGAATTTCATTGGTATTTTACCGACAACTAGGATTAAATTTTCATTTCAGTTGACACGTAAACGCATTTAATTTTTTTTTTTCTGGAATAAAACATGAAAAACTTCAACATCCCACCCGTAGGTTATTCTTCGTCTATAATTTTTATACCTTTATTTTTATTCAAATTTAATGTAATTTTCCCTGTCGGCAAATGGAAAAAAAATAAAATAATTCTTTTATAATTAAATATAAAAATAAATTGTTTCGAAGCTTACGGCGACATTTGTTATAACGTTTTAGTTACAACGTGGACGAGGTGAAAACGCGTATTATACGTACAGAGTTTGCCATTTTCTTGGAAAATTAATGAATTTTTGTTTTTTAACGGATCGATATATTTATTTTTCAATTTTTGAAGGCATAGACATTTTTTCATGTACCTATATACAGTGATGAAAAAAAGTTTCCGGACACGCACTTGTATCAGAATTTCATGTATAGTAATGGAAAAAAATTACGGACAAGGTATTAAATGGATGCAGGCGTTCTACGGTTTAGGCGTTAAGGATTAGGCGTTAAGAATGAAGCCGTTTTAAGGATAAATGTGTGTTATGGAACAAAGTGAACTACGGATAAAAGTGTACTATTTATTAAAGCGTTTTAATGGATTAGGCGTATGAAGGACTACTGCTTTTATTAAAGTAAACAGATAATCGTAGTAAAGTATGTTAACAGAGGACATTAAGAGTTGTAATTTAGATTTGCTTTCCAGATTTGCAGAATCAAATATTTTTCAAATAAAATTTAAATTGAATTTTCACAGCAGGTTACATAACATATAAATAATAGTTAAATTTTATTTGTAAAATTTGTAAAATACGTGCGACACAACAAAAAAATTTAAACGTAAAATCAATACATAGTTTTTAAATAAAACGCTTTATTTTTTAGTTTATTGGCCGAACACACTTTCAGTTTAAACAGTAATTTCATGCTATTAAATATGCAAAATGCAAAATAATCGTACAAATATTTAAACACATCCCATTAAAAGGGTTTCGAAACGTTGGTTGGAAATTTTTTTATAAAATGTTTTCTAAAATTAAAAACACTTACTACGGCCCAATGAAATATAATTTTTTAAATATTTGTGGTGCGATAATTTATTTTATTTGTAAAATTTATTATTATCTTGTTCATTTTGTTTGAATTGCCTTTGTCCATGTTGTATTTGTATATTTGTGTAAATCTTACCTTTATGGACAATAATGTCTTGTTCCATTAATATTTGCCCATTGGTTCCTGAATATATGCGTAAGAACATTAGATTTTAAAAATTGTATGTGGAAATATTCTACACACATACATCGAAGCGGTATGACTTATAAGAGAATATGATAGATATATGTCGTATCATTACAATAAACAAATAACATGTTTGTAAAATTTACGCTTAATTTTCTTCTTCTCGATCTTTATCACCCATCTAGCATCTTTACCAACCGAATTGTCTCTTTCAGTTTCTATATGTCTTGGTCATTTTCTCCAGTTTTTTTTGCCCGAACGCGACATAAGCTCATCGCTTGTCAAAGACTTGTGGAATCACGATTTTGATTGTGTTTTGTGTGTAAAGTGTTCCATGGCTTTGCTATCATCTCCTCGCTGTTAATTATGCCAACAGTGAAAGCTAACTCAAGAGAGTACCGGACACACCAGGAGAAAAATTCCGACTCAGGCGTGACTCGAACTCTCGACTCTCACACTGAGAGTCCGGTCTTCTTACCATTCGATCTGTAAAATCTGGTCTTCATTGTATGTTTTATTTTTTTTTAACAGCAATAACGACAAAACGAACACCAAAGCCTAGTAAGTTCCAACGATATCCCTTTCCAGTTACTTTTCAGTTCAAGAATATAATTTATGTTTATTTTATTTTTATATTTTGTTCAAATTTGTCACTTGCTCTGGAGTAAAAGATAAGTATAATTTCAAGCAATTACAACCCAGAATCTGATGTTCATTCTCAATAATTGCATAATATTCAATTTCATTTCCAGTTGATTGATCGGCTGATTTAATTCTTCAAATATTGTACGTTGATCATAAGTTTATTTTTTAAATATTTCCGATCATTCATTAGTTTGGAAATATATGATTTAAGAATTTTGGAAAATTGAGAAATTAGAGAATCATTTATTTCATTTATGAATTCGTCATGACAAAATGTTCTTCTTCAAAATTTAAAATAGAGAAAGTAAAAGAAAATTGAAAATCAAGAGCAACCAGAAAACTTGCTAATTCTACGGAAGCGAAATCAAAAAGATCATTAAATCAGGATTCTTACGTTGTCATTTGCACTTGGGTTCGAACTGCTTATCGTAAAAATAATTTTTCATAAAAATCGTCTTAAAAATGTTGTATATACCCTTCAGGCCGCCGTCCATATATTTATCTGGTGTAACACTTTGATAAAAAATATTCTTTATAGGATGAATAACAAAAATAAAACATCTGAAAGCTTTCCTTCATGCACTTCAAAATTCACTAAAAGCAAATTAATAACAACAAATGCAAGTTATTTGTCGCCGTCTAAACGAGCTTTTAATAAGGTATTAGTCATGGGCTCTTTGTTGTGTCGCTGCGATGTAAACTCCATGAATGTTGTTGCATTCCGGAAATTAATTACACTTCTTGGAAATATTTGCGAAAGGAAGTCACTGCAATTCGTATATATCCACAAAGAGAGAGAACGCGTTTGTATAAATGAACGTAAAATAAACTTTGAAAACCTCCCGTGCGGAAACCGTACGCTTTTGTTAGTGTCGGTTGAAAGAACGAAACGGAAACATTTTCAGTGTGGGTATGTTAACCGTAGAAAAGCAATAAACCCTTCCCTCAATGGCACTGAATTGATGTTTACTGCCGATTATTTATTTGATTTGTAATAAACATTATTTGATTAATAACGAATATTTTCTTCATTTTTCACATAAAATTATTACAACTTTACAAATAATTTATTTACCATTTTAATAATTTATCGAATATTAGCTTAAATGTGATTTCTTTCTTAAATTAGGATGATAAATTAATATGCTATTCAAATAAAATGGATAATTTTTTTAAAGAAACCCACAAAGAAATTACCTCTTAAAATTTTAGAAACCAAACGATCTTTGATAAATATCGTTAGATGGCTTATTGAAAAATAAGGTATATCTTATAAGAAGCAACGACATGACAAATAATGCAATTTAAATGCGAAAGCGCATTCCCAATTCAACCATTCGGGAGCAGTGCTTTGAGAATCTGCATTATTTGGAAAATACTAAAATAATTCAACTACTCGGTCGCAATTGCGCCGGCATGAAGGTTTTAAATCCTCGAGAAAATTCACGTAAGAAGACCTCAAAGAGTATTTTTTTAAATTAAGGCAATAAATATGCACTTGCGTATGCCGTTTTCTTTTCTGCATTTGAGGCGTATCAACTGACTTCCCGCGGTCTTTTGATTTCGACATTTTAACGAGATTGAACTTTGACTGTTCAAGTTTCTCTTCAGTTCCTCCTAATAAGTTGCCTTCCTCGTCCCTAAGGTATATGTTCTCGCTTCGGATTTTTAATTGTTTGGTAACATTCTCTTGTTCGTTTCTTTGTGTAACTTGTCTCAATATTTATAAGTTAATTAGTTAAGTGATCTCTTTCTCTGTATATACATAAATTTTTGCTTGATTTCTTGTTTCTCTGAACATTTTTTATTTTCTTGGTAGATTTATCCATCTCATTCTGCTTAGCTTTCTATTTTGTATTGTTTTTTGGCATGGCTTCTTTCTGTCCCTCTTTTACTTTGCTCTTCAATGTCCGCGTTGCTGTTTCTTCTGTTATCATTTCTAAGCTATTCCATATTACTTCAACATTCCTACTTTTATCTGCTTCTTTCAACTTCCTTTCAATAAATGTTATAACTTAC
>JAFFZR010002462.1:10415-28216 GCA_018397195.1 Lethrus apterus
CACTGGCGTAATACAAACGAACAAGTCTATAAACAATAAAAGCATCATTAAGACTATTTTTTTGTAGATAATCCAAATTACATCCACCTACTTAATAATCTTATTACAATTCGAATCTCGTTAATACGTACGCATTCGCTAATATCCGAGTCACTAGGATCAGAGGGCTCACAGGTTTCTTGCAAAGCGGCGTCTCGGATTCCATTCCTAAAACAAACCAACGCACTGTAAACATCACTCAATTACAAAAGGATACAAACGTACTTTTCGTTATTAATATTTCGCTTCGTCTCGATCATCTTAAATAAAAAATATTTTGAATGAAAAACACAACACAAACTTGAGGAACCGTTGGTTTACTACGCGCCGAACCTGACATTCAAATTGACAGTTGTGGTTAGATTCAAGAGCACCAACTTAAAAAAAACTATATTTTAAGTTTTAAAATAAATGAAATTGGATACACAAAATTGCAAAATGTCTTTGTTGAAGTAATTTAAGAGTAGGAACTCAGCATAAAAATGCATATTTACATGTTTAAAAAGAGCTACTAGTCACACATAGACGTACCTTATCGATTAAATGCAGCAGTTATTTACACCAAAAATTTACCAACAAAACGTGTTCTGAATTCAAAATCGTTGAACGAAAATTTGTAATTTTCAAAGTTTTTTATGTTTTAAGTATCAATTTAATTTGTGTTCAAATGAAATAAAGTTCCATATTGCCTAAATTATAGTTTTTTTCGTGTATAAATAATTTGATTAATTGAGCTGTAAATCATATCTTTATTAAACCAGAATAATAAATTTAAAACGAGCCAAAAAAGAAAAGAATTTGATCTAATACAGCATCGACTAAGAAATTTAATCAGAATAAATTAGTTGTCGCCTTCGTCGCCGCCTTCTTCCTCTTCATCAAATTCACCTTCCTCTTCGGCGGTTGCGTCTTGGTATTGTTGATATTCTGACACCAAGTCATTCATGTTAGATTCGGCTTCAGTGAATTCCATTTCGTCCATACCTTCACCGGTGTACCAATGTAAAAACGCCTTACGCCTGAACATTGCTGTAAATTGTTCCGAAATGCGTTTAAATAGTTCTTGAATACATGTGGAATTGCCGATGAATGTTGATGACATTTTAAGCCCTCTGGGCGGAATGTCGCAAACCGCAGTTTTTACATTATTTGGAATCCATTCAACGAAGTAACTACTGTTTTTGTTTTGAATATTTAGCATTTGCTCATCAACTTCTTTCATCGACATGCGTCCTCTGAAAATAGCTGCGACTGTTAAATATCTTCCATGACGCGGGTCACAAGCGGCCATCATATTTTTAGCGTCGAACATTTGTAGAACCAATTCGGGTACTGTTAAAGCCCTGTATTGTTGGCTACCTCTAGACGTCAGTGGTGCAAATCCTGGCATAAAGAAATGGAGTCTTGGAAAAGGTACCATATTAACAGCTAACTTGCGCAAATCAGAGTTTAATTGGCCGGGAAATCGAAGACAAGTGGTAACACCAGACATGGTAGCCGATACGAGATGATTCAAATCCCCATATGTCGGAGTCGTCAACTTTAGTGTGCGGAAACAAATGTCGTAAAGTGCCTCGTTGTCAATACAGTACGTTTCGTCGGTATTTTCAACCAATTGATGCACAGATAAGGTCGCATTGTATGGTTCCACAACAGTATCGGATACCTTTGGTGAAGGTACTACCGAAAACGTGTTCATGATCCTATCCGGGTATTCCTCGCGTATTTTTGAAATTAGCAAAGTGCCTAGTCCAGAACCTGTACCGCCTCCCAAAGAATGCGTCAACTGAAAACCTTGCATGCAGTCGCAACCCTCAGCCTCTTTCCTCACCACATCCAAAACCGAATCGACAAGTTCGGCACCTTCCGTATAATGTCCCTTTGCCCAATTGTTACCTGCACCACTTTGTCCAAATACGAAATTATCCGGTCTAAAGATCTGTCCAAATGGTCCGGAACGAACCGAATCCATAGTGCCCGGTTCCAAATCGACCAAAACGGCCCTCGGCACATATTTTCCGCCAGTGGCTTCATTGTAATAAACATTTATTCTCTCCAGCTGAAGATCGGAATCTCCATGGTAAGTTCCAGTGGGATCAATTCCATGTTCATCAGATATGACTTCCCAAAACTGGAAAAAAAAAAAAAAAACGACGAACTCTCGGTTTTGACGTCCCGCTAAGCTATCTCAACGAATCACTCACCTTTGCACCAATTTGGTTTCCACATTGACCTGCTTGAATGTGAACGATTTCTCTCATTTTAAAGTAATTTTTAAAATAATTTAAAGAAACAAGTACCAAAAAATGCGGTAAATGTTCTGTGATTAACTAAACAACTTTTGTTTCCCGGCCAATATTTTGTTTGGAATCGACGCATAAGCCATCTATTTCAGAAACGTCGTATTTGAAATTGGCGCGTTAAACGTCAAATTCGATTTCAAAATTATTTTGCAGAAATCCGTGCAATAGAAAAACGACAAGAATTATTTATCATAATTTTTCGTAATCATTACAAATACAAAATAGTTATATTGACCGGTAATGATTTCCAAAAATATCCTTAGCCTCCTGCATGTTTGAACATAACCTCAAATTCTAACCGCTTTGAAACGCAAAATTATGGAGAGGAAAAATGTGATTTTCACCACGTTTTTATATCTAACTGTCGTGTGTGTCGGTAATCCATCGAAATTGAACGTTCCGCATGTTCTGTTGCCCATATTTAACGATATCAACGTGAATTTTACATTAGAAGCGGTAAACGGCGGTTGTTACAAATGGTGAGGTTATAAATCCAAACTCGCAACTTTTAAAACATATTTTATAGGACTACGACGCGTATTGATATAGTCCAACTTACTCTTGTGGATGGAGATCCAGATTTGAGCTGTTCCCAAAAAGCTGTCGTATCGGCTATAAGCAAAGAGAGAACCCGTAATGTTGCTGTAGTTTTAGCCGAGGATGTAAACACTCAGTTAGTTTTACGAGTTGACGTAATCGTGGATGTTATAGATTCTTTAAAAATTTCTACAACCACCAGAGAAATAATCATGGATGAGATACCTGAAATATTTAAAGTCGTCGCCTTCGACAATCAAGGTAAATACACATTCTTAATGTCTATGGCTTAAAATAAATTTTTAGGGAATTTATTCACATCACTCGAGGGTGTTGAAATCGACTGGAAAATTTTATGCATGGGTCCAAAGAAAGACATGACGGTTTTACGTTTTATGTCTTTTGATGAATCCCCATATGAAACACCATCTTCTGTGCAAGTATTTGAAACCACAAACAAAAGGGGTCACATTGTTTTACTTGAAGGTGTCAAGACTGGCTCTGCTAAGGTTGGCCTGTAGATTTTTATTTTCACAAAGTAAATTACTGTTCAATAGGTTCAAGTTCGTTTGCCATATGAGGAGTACAAAGATGTCAAACCATGTGAAGTGCAATTGTCTGTTGTTGCCAATATAATAATCATACCTGCTGATGTGTATGTCATGATCGGCGACATAATGGAATTTAAAATATATTCAGTAAGTTGCTTGAAACCATTTATAAAGTTTAATAATTTAAATTTTGCAGATGAATAATGGAAAGATGGAGGAAATTAAATTACCCAACTCACAGTATTATTTAGCCGTTGAGAATAAGGCATTTGCATCTGCAGATCCACAAACAGGCCAGTCATTTAAATATATTTCTTGCTGTTAGATTATGATTGAAGATATTAGAATTTTGGTAAATCTTGTAAAGCTAAAAATTCTATTCTTTAGGTCAAGTAACCGCACTAAAAGATGGAAAAACCCGTATTNTAGTCATTTAAATATATTTCTTGCTGTTAGATTATGATTGAAGATATTAGAATTTTGGTAAATCTTGTAAAGCTAAAAATTCTATTCTTTAGGTCAAGTAACCGCAATAAAAGATGGAAAAACCCGTATTGTCTTACATGATTGGAATGTTAATGAAAAGGATACCGATTTGAAGTTACCATCGGCAACTTTGAATATTGTGCAACCGGCCTATATGACCATAAATTTGCTGCCTCATAAAAATTTTGCTGTATTGCTATCTGAACATCACGATATAATCATTGAAGTATATTCCAGGTATCTTTTTGTTGAATAATGTTTTTATTCAAACTGATTACATCTTGTTTTAGTACTGACCATAAATTGTACTTGGGTCCAGGTGTTGAAATTCACACCCAAGTCGCAGAAATATTTCATATACAGCAGCGTTCTCAGAATGGTTCATGGTTAACTGGGTGGGCAGAACAGGAAGGCGTTGCTCCAGTTCAAGCGAAGCTGGAAGGAGTTGTACATCCCAAATTGGGTCGTTCAAAAACTGAACCAATCGCCGCCAGAAATGACATACTTGTTTATCCTAGAATTATACTAAGTCCAGCAGAAGTGATTTTGCCTTGGGATCCAATTTCTAAACCAAAGTATGACTTATCCACATAAAAAGATCGTTTTAAAAAGAGTCTTAAATTTAAGGTATCAAGTAGATTTGGTTGCCATAGGTGGAGATGGTAAATTTTTATGGAGTAGCAGTAATCATTCAGTTGGTGTTGTAAACCAGGCAGGGAACGTTAGAACACATTCAGAAGGATATTTTGAAGTATCTGCTGCCATGCAAAGAAATCACCATAATAGAGAAATCACAACGTATGTTTTTATTTCTATAAAATGTTTCATTACAATTTATTCCATTTTAGATTTCATATATTACCACCATCACGCTTAGAAATAGTAGAATACATCATGGAGGCGGAGGTTGGTTCGGTTATTTACCTACACGTCGCACTTTTTGCAGAAAAATCCGGTAAAGATGGGGAATCACCGTCTTATATACCATTCACAAAGTGTCAAGAGTTGCCGATTAAGGTTAAGACGAGTGATACGAAATTTCTTCATGATAAAGGTGGAGTTATTTCACCTGTGGGGATTTCATGTGCAAATGTTGCAATTATCGGCCAACAGGTTTGCAAGAACATTTTTTAATTCGCACCTTAAACATTTGTTTTAGGTTGGTAGTACTAAAGTAACTGTAACGTACAATAAAGAAGGAAAAGTGTTAGAAGATAGTGTTACTGTCAGTACATTTAAACCATTGGAACTCGTACATCCTAAAGACAAAGTGGTTTTAGCTGTAGGTACTTCCATCCATTTAGTTTTCAGTGGTGGACCGAAACCTAGTGTTGGACGTTTGTCTGATTTCAAAAGGTTGGTAACATCTGATAGCAACACCACTGTTGAAGCGGTAGATGTTACTGAAGTACAAACTCTTCCGGATAATGATTATTCAGTGATAAAAGTGCTTTGTCGTGAGCTTGGTGAGACTGATGTGACTTTATCGGTAGTAAACTCTCCATCTATACCAAATTGCAAGAATCGAGATACAGCTATCACAGTTAAAGTGATCTGTGGTAAACCAAGATCGGTGTATCTGCAACCTGAGATTAAGGTTGCTGATGTTCAATCCTGCCCAATGGACTTGAGTTCCGACAAGGTTGTTGTCCAAAGTAAACAAGATGTTGAATTGGATGTAACCGTTAAGGATGAAAGTGGCTTGAAGTTTCTCAACATTTCGAGTTTGAAGTTTGCATGGAGTTCAACACCTCCAGCTTTTGGTGAATTGCAAACTAAAGACGGCATCATTCATCGAAGTGTTATGCAAGGTTCCATTGATTTTGGTACAAAGAATTATCAAATTGTTACACCTAAAGTTGAGGTTGGACAAATTGATGTTAAGACAAAAATTGTTGGTTATCATAAAAATGTACTAAGCAAATTTAAAATTAAACCAGAATGGCCAGAATTTATTGATGAACATGAAAAAGGTACTGAATTGCGTCCAATAGCTACTGGTATCAGTTTGTATTTAGTTGACGATACCATGGTAACACCAAATGAAGTAACTCTATACAATCACCCTAAGAATAAGAAATCCATCACAGTGAAACAAGGATCAGGTTATTACGAATTGGCTTTAAGTACTGATGACGTAGCTGACGTTCGCTATATGGAAAGTTCACGTGAAATTGAAATAACTCCTCAGAATGATGGAGAATTGCGCATAAATGTGATTGATTTGTGCTTGGTTTCACGACCAGCTGTCATATTCGTCAGTATAGTTTCTGTGAGTATAATACGAGTGGAAATGTCCGATAAAGTGGAAATTGGAAAATGTATTCCTGCTCTTGTCAAGTTGTATGATGAATCAGATAATTTGTTGTACCTTCCTGACCTGGAAATGATTGATTTGAGGAATAATTTAGAAACTGATATCGCAAGTGTGAAACGGCAAACACAGTTGCCTAATGCACCATGGGGTGATGGTGAAGTTCACTATATAATAACAGGTGTTTGTATCAGGTAAAATATATTTTTTTAATAATTTTGAATATTTGTAGGTCAGGATTTGGGAGATACCAAATTAACTTTTTCGATACTTGGTGCCAATGAGGAGATCTCTAGTGCGCCTCTAGATTTACAAGTTTTTCCACCTTTGTATCTGTTTCCAAGGAATGCCACGTTGTTGATAGGTTCTTCATTACAATATAATCATAAAGGCGGACCTCAACCAGACAGCAATATTGAATATACAACCTCTCTTCGTGAAATTATGGGTAATTTGTAGCATTACAAAAAGTTATAAGTGACATTTGTGTTTCTTTCAGAAATTGCTCCAGGTGGTATAGCAAAAGGTTTATCTTTAGGACGTGCGAAAGTTAATGCTAGAGCTTTGGGTGTAAATCCAACTACCGGACAGAAAATTATTTATGCACAGGTGGACTATCAACCGAATGTTTTAGTTAGTTGTTTGTTTATTGATCTTTATTTTTAGGACTCGGTAGATGTTAGTGTCATTCCTATAACTGGTATTAAAATATCAGCACCTTTAACAAGGTTCCAATTGGGTGCCATTGTCCCAGTGTGGGCTACAGGCTTACCTGAACAGTTATCCCCCATCATATTGGGAACAGTTCAGCCATCTTTTCTTTATAGTTGGGCTGTTGATGATACAGACATTGTTGAAATTAAAGGAGTTTTTCAAGAAATTGGTGATTTATTTACTTTTAATAAAATGAATCATCTACAATTTACACAGTAAAAAAACAAGTATTATTGTAGGAGTGAATTATGATCCTGAAGATCAAGTATCTATTCGGTTGAAAGGGTTAATTTCTGGCCGAACAAAGCTCCACTTAAATGTGACAGTTCCAGGAAATGTGGCAAAAAGTCCAAAGAAAAAGTTTGTTGTGTTATCAGACACCATCGATGTGGAAATATTTGAGAGTCTGGTGTTGGTTGCTCCCAAGGGTGTATCTGGAAAACTTGTCTTGATCGCGCCACATTCGAGCATCCAGTTGCAGACTAACATGGACTCAATTTCAACAATACGTTATAAGTAATGTAAATAATATCAAAAGATGAAAAATTCTAGAATGTTGATTCCAGATTGGTGGGCGAGGAAATGCCCACTGATGTTAGTCAAAGGTCACTCAGTATACCTGATCCAGTGGTTACCGTTAGCGATTCGGGATTGCTTCAGTCACATGGTTATGTAGGATATTCGATGGTTTTAATTATGTCGACGGATAGTCAAGGTTTGAAGCAAACTGTCAGTATTATAGTGGAGGTAATTTTTCTCTTCGTAATTACCTATGAAGATGCAGATGCAGCATTATTAATTCAACTTTCAGGTTAAGCCCATTTATTATATGATGTTGAACGTGGTGTCAAATTGGAATATCCATTTGAATTCTCCCGACAATGTAATACCAGTAGGAACGGACTTTGAGCTAAAGGCAACATATCATGACAACACCGGTAATACTTTTATAGCTGGAAGTGCAGAGCTCAATGTTAGAACATCGAGATTTGACTTGGCGAGGATTAAGCCAGGATATGACAATTCTTCATTACTGATATCAACTAAGAAACCTGGATATACCGTAATAAAAGTTTGGGCAAATGGTATTAAGAAAACTGCTGATTATATCAAGTTAAATGTTAGACAGACAATTACGCCATCAGTTGTATGTTATATTTTTGTTAATTAAGACAATATGAACCGTTTGTTATTAGGATCAAATGGTTACTGGCGATATTGTTTGTTTATGGACACCTGTAACGTCATCAACTAGTGGAAAATGGTCTTCCAGTGATAAAAATTTATTGAACGTTGATAGTGAGACTGGTGTTGGTACTGCTTTAAATACCAGAGCAGCTCACGTCTCTATTCTACACAATTTACACCCAGCAGCATCACTTCAACTTCAAGTCTTGCCTGTTACGCAAATTATTATTTTGCGCGATATGGTTAAAAATTCCTTGACACATGCGGCTAATTCTAACGTTTTTAGAGTTCCTTTGGTACTTGTAAATAGTCAAAATCTTGACAAAAGAAGTAATTTGGTACAAAAGTAATTTTCTATGATTTATGTGTATGTTTAAAACGATGGCATTTTTAGATGACTGACAGAGATTGCAAAGATGCAATTGACAAGACTGTGATATCTTATCCCTTTGTCTGTGACTTAAAGTTTACAAATGAGTCGATAATCATTGATCCTATGTCAATTTTTACCGTTCAAAGTAGTTTTAATTCCGAAAATGGTAATATTTATTTTTGTTAGTATCAGCGATAAGAAAGTATATTGTAGGGGTGTATTCCTGTGACATATATACAACTGGCATAAATGACCCTGAAGTAAGCACACTGAAGACTAAAGTATCTATATCAGCTTCATCTGACAGTAATGATATCAAATCTGATATAATGGAAGTGGAATTTATTCCTGCAGTTTATTTGGAAAATGAACTAATGTTGGATGAGAACACTCACAGTGCTGTTCTTCTTATTACTGGAATCAATACAGTTTTAAACGAAGTTACTGTAAGTTTATAGAATTTTTGTTTTGTTTTCAAAATAATTTTGCGTGTGATTTGAAGGTAATTCCAAGTGATAAACAGTTGCTAAAAGTTAATGAACCAACGCGTCCGTCAGAGAATGAATTAAGTTACGAAGTTAAACTCATTGATTATCATTGGAAATTGAGTGAGTTTGATGGACCACTCGATTTAAATATGCATTCAAAATTGACTGATCAAACAGTGAAGGTAAACATAACTCTAATTTTAACTGTTTAATTAAAGTTTTGTTTTTAGGTTCGTGTCAAGGTCCAATCTGGCGACAGTTTTCACAGACCAGAATGTGCAGTTGGTGGGAGATCAGCGTTTGGTGTGTTCATCTACAATAATCGGCAAACGTTTATAATATTGGTATCGATGTTGGTTATACTTATAGTGACTTTCTATGGTAGGTGTGACTTATCTAGATTTGTAGCATTAATTTTGCTAATAAAATTATTAATTTCAGCATATTCATATTTTGCACAGCCAGTGATTTGTGTAAACGTCACTCCAAATCGATCATTACTTGGTGGACCTACTATTGGGTCTGTGAGTCCTTTCCCTGGTACACCTTGTGGTGCAAGACGATTCACACCTCATCAATGTGCCGCAGTTACATACACAAATAGATCTCCGAATCAAAGTGTTGCATTTGGAACCAACTTGAATACGACTTGTATGACTAGAGAACCTGTGTATGGCGACCCCGCCAGTTTCTATACCACAAGTCCCGAACTGAGAAGAAACAGGCGGTTTATGTAGTACTTGCATTGTGTGTTTGATATTTTTATATTTACAAGTCGACTTTATATAAAAATTTATGTTTGTACATATAGTATTATTTAGTTTAATTTTTTACATGCAACTCAGGAATATTTTTTGTTTTCATAAAATTAACTTTTAGAAAAATAATTTCTACCTACGTACAAAATAAAATATGTGTTATATAATGAAATGTTCTTATTTAAGCATACAAATTTCATTTCTAATACAAACTGGCTATTTCTTTCTTACTTATCAGGTGATTTGAAAATGTAATAAGAGAAAATACTAATAGATATTGACATGTTTATTTAAAACAACAATAACCTACAACATGAATATGTAAAACTTTTTAGACCTTTTTTTTTTGTAAAAATGATAAATGATTTACACCACCGTAGAGATGATATCTTGTAAGTACATTATTGTGCTTTACTACTGGCATCACGAGAATTAAATTACGTATAATGGCAAATGTAGTACACGCAGAAATATCGATATCCTGCTACCATCACAATTCTTTTTAATATCAACAAGAACAAAAGCAATCGTTTTTTCCTCTCAAATACAATCAAGATAACAAATACTCTAAAAAGTGAATGAGGTATAATAGAACAACAATAATTAATGAAATGCATAAACGTTTATGCACTGTAATAAGCAACTTAGATAAAATATAATATATAATAAAATCTACTAAATTCGGCTTATATACATATCTAACTTATAATAAAATAAAAGGAATCCTACATTATCTATCACTGGTTCTAAAACACCTTAAAATATTGACGGTTGATCAATAAAACTTGACTGGAAGATGTGTGGCCCAATGCAAACACCTTTCAGCCAAGAGAATGTTTTTGTTTTAAGGTTACCGACAATACGCTTCCAACATTTCCAAAAAGAGCTTATTCATCGGTACCAAATCTTGTTGATGGACGTCGGACCAAAATTTGCGTACAATCTGATCGGCCTGCCTTAAAGCTGGCATACACAAAAGTAATTGTTGAAGTTGAAGTAATGCACAATTTGGCCTAAAAATCGCAAATACATTGTCTCGTAAATTAATTAAATGATTTTACCTTAAAACACCCACGGTATCTGTAAATGCTATTAAAATTGTATCTCTAAATCTTTTCAGTGAATGATATTCGTCCAATTTTACATCGGAATTCGCCAAAACTAAAGCCTTCAAGAGGTAATATTCTTCTTTTAAGATCGAAAGTGCGTCTAATCTTTCAACCACATGACAGCACTAAAAAAATTAAAATAAAATTTAAAACTTTAATTTTATTATGTATTACCGCCTGGTAAAGTTCCATTGTACCACAGTCTTTCGATTGTTTCTCATCTAGTGTAAAATCAGCGGCGAATTTTAATCGTCCGTTACCCACAAAGGACAAACTTCTGAATGCCAAAGTCAACGTAAGTAATTCCGCCCAGGTGCTCTGCAAAAGACGCATCTGGTCGTTTAGTGATAGATCTGTGAATCCGGGAATTTGTTTCGCCCAACCAATAACCCCTACAAGTTCTCGATCATAAAGGTCACTCAAAATCGACAATGATCTATGTTTTGTGTTTTCTAATGTGGTGTTTATGTCCAAAATATCCGGTTCACAACCAGCAAGCGCCTCAAGCATTTTTATATCTGAAATAATCAACAAACTGCAAGTTAATAGTTTTATTCTTGTTTGGGATGCGTGGAGGGTAGAAGAAATAGGATGGATGAGGAAATGATATTTTTATTTTATTTTCTAATTAGAAACCTTCAAATGGAACAACTCAGTAAGGGTTGTGTTTATTACAAATTACCTTCGAGCGCCAACATAGGTCTAGGTGCCGAAATTACTTGTATTTGATATGGACTCTCTGGATTTCTTCTGTATTTCTGTCGACCACCTCTCACCCTGTCCAATCGAACGCCTTCCTTTAGCATTCCCGATCTTAAACATTTTCTGAACCTGCAGGCCTGACATGCTTTTCTTCTTCGTTTGTTTATTTCACATTCACCGGACGCCGGGCACGTATATTCTATGTTACCTATTCGTAAAATAATTTAAAATTAAATGTCGACAATTACAATTACTTACCTTGAATAGTTCGTTTGAAGAAAGCCTTACATGCTTCGCAGGAAGCGACACCGTAATGAAAACCGGAAGCTACGTCGCCACAAACCAAACACAGCCTTCTTGGCGAATCTTCCTCTTTAATTCCACCCTATAAAATTTAATTTTTCTAGTTTTTTTTATGAAATATAAAATTTATGTAGATATTAATTCAAGGACGGAATTAATTTCACGATTCAGACATTTACATAAATGTAAATCAAATTTTGCAATAAATGTAATATTAAACACGTTGATGTGAATATTTGCATATAAAGTACTATTATGCAATGAAACAACTTAGGATATGCACGATTGCTCATCCTTGTTTTAATTATCAATTTGATTTCTCTGTAAATTAAGTACGATTATACATTGCGCATAACGTATCAAACGATTCATAGAAGTTTGCAAACTTTCCTCAACAATGATTACAAACTTTTTTCCCAATTTTTTTTGTATCTCCACCTACTTAAATTCACTTATTCATGCATATATATTCGTCCACTTGCATAGTGAGTATTTGAATTAAATTACGTCGTCTAGACTACATTTATCAACGCATAAATTTTGTTAAATTTTGTGTTCGTCGGTTCATTTAACCCGTTTCCAGGTAGAACATCACCTACGTGCATCGATGGAGACAAAACGATAAAACTTAAAAAAATTTATTACTATCGATTTGAAATTAATTATATGAAAAATGGTTACTGGTTAAAATGGAATTTTATTGACTACGACTAACCTCAATATTTCCTATCCCTGAGTCCGTATGAGGTTGAGTGGTTGAAGAACAATACTGTCTGTCTGGACTACCCGGTGATTGTGTCTTGGATTCGTAGTGATTCGTTTCGGAGAAGTCGATCTGTTGATAGATTTACATGACAATAAAATGTGTTGCATACGAAATCGAAATAATTTTAACGGTTAAAAAGCCAACTCGAAATCTGTAAAAATGTAAATAAAATCGCACGTAAAATAAATTATTTACACCTTTGTTTATGTGTACTCTGAAGAAAATTAAATTGCAAGTACGAACATTTTTTTTGTTTAAATTTGGACATAATATATCGATGTGTAATTATTAAAAGAAACAAAAAATGTATACCATGTATGTTTATGTTATTAAAATTAATTTCTTGTTTTTCGTGTTTATTTTTAGATGTTAATATTTTAGTATGGAATTTGGTATTTAAATTTTAAAATTCATAAAAAAATTATAATAGAATTCACAAATTTATGAAATTAATTACAAAAGAATATTTGCAATGTTTTTCTTGGTAAGTTACCTATATTTTCACATTCCTAATTAATAAATCAATAAAAATTAAATCTAATGTAATATTTCAAGTAAACAATATTCAATTATTTAGAAGAAACAAATAAGATTTGCAAACAAAGAACCAGTGGCTCGTGGGATCATCAGTCACTACTTATTCAAAAAAAAACGTATGTTAAGAAAAGCTACCAACTATCACTGCATTGAACAATCTTTATTTGGTGTTAGAGGCCTTAAAACTTTAAAACTTCCAAGACATGCAATTTTTTTTAAGAAAAATTTGAAAGAATAATATTTATTTTGGAGGTCACTAGGCACTCTAAGCTTGGTTAGCTTGCCACGTTTTAAATTATTAAATAATTCATGTTCAATAAACATCAATGCGTAATTTTTTGAATAAACAATAAACCAATTTAAAAACAAATAAATTTGCAAACAATGAATATCCTTTCTGGGCCTTGCCTTGGCGTTAAGTAGGGCTCTGGTGGAATGGCATAAATAAAAAAATGTATACAACGATAATTAATCAAAAAGAAACTAAATATTCAATTTTTATAACTAGTAATTGGATTCTTCTGTTTTTCGACGTTTCATCAAATTAGTTGGAAATCGTTGGTCATGGCAAGCTCATACATTAAAATCATCTACTGATTAAACCGATATAAATGATTCATTTAGTTTTGTTACTTACTCCTTGGTCGTGCATCACTGTTGTAGTAGGAGAGTACATATCACTGTTGGACGGCGAACATTCCGAAAAGTTACCTTCCATTTCCTTTTTTATTTGCGTCACACCACTAGAAACATCACTCGTCACTACACTGTCCGACATCATAGACACCTGTATTAAGAAAAGAAAGAAAAATTGAACCCAACAACTTTTTTGTTTTTTCTTTTATATTGTTTTGCTTTATTGTCGAGTTTGTTCCGTTTCTTTCGGTTTGAGTATAATTTATTCATTTTTCAAAACGTGCAGATTTGAACTAATTTGTGAAGAGGACCGCGACCGTCGAAATGAAATAAAAAAGAATCGATCAACATGCAAATTTAGATAACGACCGTAGCAGACTGTCTGTCGTTGTTCAATCAAATCAGTCTACGAGACGAAATTTCAAGGTCCTGTTGACAATTTATTACCTTTTTGTCAGATAACACCCAGACGATATTACATTGTTATCTAAGTTGGAATTCTTTCGATTATTTCAAGATAATTTTTGATGTTGCGAAAAGCAGTTAAAGTTTAAAAATTTGTATTACAAACATTCCATTCTAAATGGGGTTTTTTTTGTAAATTATGTTTATTTTGAATATGAAATGTGCTAAAAATTATTAAGACAAAATTCCAATACTGACAAAATCCATGATATTTTAAGTTTAATTTTTCAGTTCCATTTCAGACGAAATTCACATCGACTTCATTTTTATTGTTTCCAAAAAGTCTGGAAATCCCTGGGTCCTTATTGTTATATAAATGATTCGTTATACAGCATTTCGCTTTGCGGTCGACTTTCCAGGAACAATCTCGGCCGTATAACAAGGTATGAGTGCAGGCCCGGTTCTAGAAGCGAAGCCGCCATCGTACGATTTAATTTGTTCGTATATCTTTGAAGCAAGTTTCGGTAATAGACGAGCCCCGCGTCGAGCCCAGCCACCCTCTATGTTCGGCCACCTTCGTGCATGCACGCTTTGCACGATCGGCAGAGCCGGGCCTGTATGATTGTATCAGTGTATAAATTTTTTTCAATTTTTATGATGAACCAGGTTTAGAAAACTTTTTTTTAGTTTTTGTTGTCTTAAGTTGGGTTGACTTTTTTTCAGCAAAATCTTCACCTCTTTCTTCTTTTTTGGATTGTTTTTTTTTTCCAGTACACAAAAACACACAAAAAACAAAGTTTTTCTTTAATTAAGTATTTTTGTAAAAAAAGCTAACCAAACCCAAGATTCATAAAATGATTAAGTTTTTTTTTTTTTTAGAAAAACCTGCACTCCTTTCTTAGATTGATAGTTTGGTAGAGAATGTAGGTGTCCAGATTTTTCTGAAAATAAAAGCCAACCCAACCCAAGATTCATAAAATGATTACGAATTTAAATCTAAAAATACGAAACATTTCTGTTTCTAAAATTAGACACGACTTGTGAAAGTGTTCGATAATTACAAAATAATAATTGTTTTCAAAATACGTAGCTAGATATACAAATAAATATCGGAATAACATGCCTTTAAGGTAGGTTAGTGCGGATTGGTTTATACCGGTTTCTTAGAACTTAGAACCAAACCACAAAATTAATAATTCCAAAATCAACATTTTTCATTTTATTTAATAAAAAATGGAATTGAGATTCTATTTTTGAAGTTTTTATAGTGAAACTTGTTGAGGCGATGGAGAAATTTTTCTAGAGACCCTCAACTATGGGGGGGGGGCAATCTTTTCATGCCACTCCTTCCATAACGATAGAGGTATTTAAAAGAAAATGAATTTCTATGTTAAAACACAATATATACAGTGTGGTGATAAAGTTTAGAACAAAATGCATAAAAGCGTTTTATAATGTTTTTAAGAAAATCGCTCGGACAGGTCAATTTTTGTTTTTAAAATGCCGTCTTCTGACTTTAATCTTTTTGGAATTTGTTTTTTGCACAATGACGTCACCATAATTTTTTTTAAATGACAACCCCCACTTTTTTCTTCTGTTTTTAATAGACCATCTTACTACTTAAACAGTGATGTAAAAAAATTGATACCTAACATAACAATTTTTTTGAATAAATGACACATTTACTTCAGATCTTCAGTGGTTATAATTTAGTAAAAATAAGAATCTTAAACATTCTAAATTAAAGCAAATAACAGTAATTTATGTATCTAAGACGAAGAGTGAAGCTTTAAGGTGCAATGTCATTATCGTCATTATCAATTTTTTTTAAATGACACCTCTTATTTTTTTCTTTTGCTTTTGATAGACCTCCTTGATGTTTAAGTGGTGATTACCGAATTAATTCTTTACACAAGAACTTTTCTGAAAAAAATAACATTTTTTCTTTAAAAAATTAAAATTTTTGTTTAAAAATTAAAAAATTTTAATGTGTCGTTTATTCAAAAAAATTGTTATGTAAGGTACCAATTTTTTTACATCACCGTTTAAGTAGTAAGAAGGTCTATTAAAAACAGAAGAAAAAAGTGGGGTTGCCATTTAAAATTATGATGACGTCATTATGAAAAAACAAATGACGTCATTCCAAAAAAATTAACGTCAGAAGACGGCATTTCAAAAACAAAAATTGACCTGTCCGAGCGATTTTCTTAAAAACATTAGAGAACGCTTTTATGAATTTTGTTCCAAACTTTATCACCACACTGTATATTAAAAATTACAACAAAATAATAGGTATTTCAAAATAAAATTTCTTGAAATTAATATGGCGCTCCCCACAACTCCCGCTATTAGAACTGGGACAGTATACGTATCCTACTCTTAATCTATTTTGAACAAATTTTAGCTCGATTTTTTAAACACGATTATCATAATTTTTTTTTAGAATTGAAATATAAAATTGTTTAATTTGGATAAAACAAAAAAAAAACGAAAGAAGCGCACCTAATTCACAAAGCAAAAGTATGCGTTTTAAAATAATCAAAATATAGATATTCCAAATGGTCCCCATCAGTTTCTAACGAAGCCGGGAAGCAATTCCCGATTAATTTCGACAAATATTAGGTCTGTTCATGCAAACAATCTCGAGCGGTTGTGGATTTCTCTGTCCTGAATTTCAGTTGCTTGAAGTTAATCACAAATGAAACTGAATGTTCTAATTGGTCAATGAAATCCCAAACCTTTCGGGATTGTTTGCATGAACAGCCCTGATAATTTTCTGTGACTATTTGACTTTTCTGACACGGGCATTTCAGTGATACAATTTTTTAAAATTTTTAATTACAAAATTTTGATTTATTTTTTTCATGAACAATGATTTATGTCCAATCAATCATAGGGTAACCTTGACGACTTCCACAACTCGAAAATCAGTTCAAAAACATTGGAACGTCGCCAACTCAATCGCAACAATCGAAAAATAACCGGATAAATTGCGTAATTGATTTACACTAGAAACTCTCGATTTATGTGTAACGCCGAAATCGCACGCGAGTCGGTTGTGCCCGTCGATGATGCCACTTCGTACGAAAAACGCAAGTAACAGTTTTATTTGTGCAAAAATAGTTGCGCGTGTGTTATTGCATCTGGCTGCAGCCGTCCTTTTAAAGGAGCGGAACTTGTCGGCCTTGACTGAACCTACGCTTTTTTTTTTGCTGTTTTCATCGCGGTTCAAGTGCAAGGACTTGTTGCGCTTTGTGAATGACGCAGCTGGCTGGTTGTTTTTTGACGTTATTTTTGGCAATGTGTTTAAATTCTTGTTCATACAAATTTTGTAAAATATTTGAAATGGTTTATTCCGATCACATCAAATAATAAGTTCCATCTAAAAAGCTATGTAGATAGAAACAAGTGTTCCCCAATTTTTTTTTGCAGTGTATTTCAAGAATTCAAAATTGGTGATTAATGCACATGCGAAGAAATTATGCAAGCAAAACCCTTCAACCCTTTCCTCTAAACTAAAGCAACAATGGTGGATAGAAAGAAAGAAAGAAAGAGGATATGTAAGGAAGTAGTTATGTTCAATAAAATAGCA
>JAFFZR010002463.1:0-26854 GCA_018397195.1 Lethrus apterus
GTAATCAAATAATGGTAGAATAACTTACCAAAATTTTTAATCAAAATAACAAACAATATCGTACGTTTATTTCCACTACAAAAAGATTTAGATCGATTTATTTAATGAAATATGTAATATAAAACCTAACCTAACTTATTTCAATAAAATAAAATTGAATTAAAAATACTAACCTAAGCTCGAAAAACCGAACCTAACTATTTTTGCTAAAAGGGACTATGTAATATAAAACCTAACCTAGCTTATTTCAATTAAATAAAATTGAATTCAAAACCTTAACCTAAGCGCGAAAAACCTAACCTAACTATTTTTACCAAAAGCATATATGTAATATAAAACCTAACCTATCTTATTTCAATAAAATAAAATTGAACTCAAAATCGTAACCTAACTTTTTAACAAAATTACTTATTTCATTAAAGTTTTTTACATGATTTTTTTCTGACGACATGAACATACGAAAAAAATTTAGTCCTCATGAACGTATAAAAAAAATTATTATCAACCTAATCCATCTAGGCACGACGGAACAGGAGATCCTAATGATCTGCGCAAGGTTTTTACAACTGTAGATACCAAGCTGAGTTGGAGCATTTTTACAAACTCTAGGTTGGATTAGGTATTATATTTAGGTTTATGTTATATTTAATTCTGCTTTTAAATTCAAATATAGTATATTGTCCAATCCAACCCAATTTTAGATGTGTATTTTAATGGATATGTTGGTTTGTGAATTTCAAAAACCTTTATAGGTTGTGTTGTGTTAGGTTGGTTTGTAATGTCTGTTGAATTTAAACTCTAATAGATATGAATATAAATACAAATAAAAAACCTTGTTCAAACAATCCTAGCTTTTATTTTATCAAAAAATGGGAAAATTTTGATTCAATTCATTCGTGAAATGTTTCTAAACAGCTTTTTTTGCATGTTTTAAAAGGCTTAGGTCGGATTCGGTATACCTACTATTTGGGTATTTGTATTAAACAAATATAAATTAAACATATATCATTTCATTAAAAAAAAAAATCAAAATCAGTTAAAACTGCCTTTTTTTAAAAGTATAAGGGAAACTTTTATATAAAAATAAAAATGCCCATTCTAATCATAAATATATAGAAAAATGTACAAATATAAATGAAAAATTTGGAATAAAACTTTTAGATTGGACTAGTTTTATTTTTCATATTAAAAAAAATATATGTATATATTTAGGTTTAGGTTTATTCATTCGATTTTCAAGGTGTTCTTTTAACAAGGCCTTTTCTAGCAGCAAAAGAAAACTGGATTGTTGTGGACTAGGTTTATATTAAAAAACCTAGATCAACCTAAGCTTGCCATAAGAAAAATAGAAAAGGAACCCTTTCTGATTACCTTCGTCATTTAAACATAAAAAATAAAAATCCCATTTTTCCCCTTTTTCATGGGCACTTGGATTGGATTATATTAGATTGAAAATCTATTTTTTCTTCAATTCATATTTAGTTTCTTTAATTAAAAAAATGTAAATTAGCTTCATCGCTGACCATAATAAAATTGAAACCATTACCAACCTTCTTGGTCTTTTCCATTTTTATATTGACATTTCAAAAAGCCAGGAACTACGTTAGAAGATAAAATTAAAAGCAAAAAATTATAAAAATTGTCAAAACATCTTCTAAAACAAGCAAAATTGGAAAGGAAAAGTTTTACCAGGATTTTTGTATATTCTTTTCATAAAAAACATATTTATAGAATAGAAAGAAAAAATTAAAAAACTCATCAGTCTTTTATTACAAAAGAGAAAATTTCCTATTTTTTCTAATGATACCTAGGAAAGAAAAATAAACTTATTTTTATTATACTATATTACAGTTATATATAATTCGGAGGCTTTCACGGCATTGTTAATTAACTTCGGGACTTGTTGACGTTTTGTCAACATTCGCATCTTCACTGAAAAACTGAACAACAATGAAATATTTCCTTCTGTCACAGTATTTCATATAGCAATAATAGCTCAAAAATTAATTAACTGAAAATTATGTAAAAAAATTCTATACGCAAAAACGTCGGTTCATAGATGGAACAAAAATTATTTAACTTTATCAATTTAAGACCAATTCACGAAATGTACATTTTCTGTCAATAGTTACATTAAATTAAAAGCTTGGAATAAGTTAAATTGAAGCAGAGAATAACTATATGAACAAAAATCTTCGTGGAAAGGCCATAACTTTTTGTTTTAATTTAAACAAAGAACATCAACAAAGTCTTTGTAGTGTTGCTACATACGGATATCACTTCTCCAGGAAATCGCAACAGCAGTCGGTATATACGAGATAATATTTAGTTAGGAGCAATATTTCAGCAAGAACAATGTAGAACTAATAACAGTTCGCATGATTTAAGTTGGAACTACAGAGAAGTCGCGGCGCGGTAAAACGAGAAACTCCTTTAGAAGTTGTATCCAGGCTAGATGTATTGTTTGGCGTGACATGTATATGTTCGAACCACAGATGTTCGCATTTAAAATAATTATTTCGTAATAAATAAGGCTTACACAGGTCATTTTTCGTATTAATTTATTTAGTGTTTTGCAACATAAAGTCCAAAGTATTATTGTGTACGTTTTGAATTGTGTTTTTTTTTCTGTGTGCATGTGTCGCCAAACGTAGTATTGTTTCATGTTTTTAAATTTTGAAAGTTGACGTTTGGAAAATGGCATTACATGGTTGTCCTTTGTGCAGTCGAAAAAGAATAAATTTAATAAAAAAATGTTCGAAAAAATTTACAATTAAAAACAAGGATATGTTTCAAATACAGAGGACCCTTTGTATAAAATTTTCAATGGAATTATAAACGTAAGTATTCTATAAGTTTTCAAAGTAGGACTCTATATTTTTTATAAATATTTTTAATGCAAAAGTAGACAAAAGAAATTGAGTTAATTACTTTTTTTAATTGGATATGCAATTATTTAAAATTTTTATAAATGGAAGGAAAAAGTTTGATTTTTAATTTTCTTGACTTTAATTTTTTTTAAATTTCATTTTTTTTTAATAGTGATATTTTTTAAAAATAAAAAAAACAACGTATTTATCCGAAAATAATAATAAATATTAAAACTCATTAAATGTAATATTTTAAAAATATAATAGTTCGTAAAACAAAGGGGGTTATTGCTATAATTTAAGTCAATAATTAAATAGAATTATAAGAAATAACAGAAAATAAAATAAATAACAGAAAATATGAGAAAATAAAAAATTGATGTACATATTTTTTTTTTTTATTTATAACTTATTATTATACAAAAAATAAAGAAAAATAATTCCATGTGACATTTTATGAAATTAAGAAAAAATTAACATTCGTAGATTCAACTTTATTAATTTAAATTATTTCTAAATATTTTCTAAATAAATTATGTATTTCAAAACTCATTTTAATATTAAACGCAGATTAAATAATTTATGTATTGTTCAATATAATAAGTTTTTTGAAACTGCCCCCCCCCCAAAACGGGTTCCCCTTTAAATAATTATAAATTATTCCTGAAAACAGTAATTATTAATTTTATCTGAAAATTCAAAAAAAATTAAATTCTTTCTTCAAAATGCAATTTAACCATAAAAAATAACGATTAAATTAAAAATTGGTAATAAAATCAAACAAAAATTTAAAAAAATCCATTTGATTGAAATTAAACAATATTATATTATATTAAAAATTTTTGAGACGTTTTTAATGAATGACGAATCCTCAATCTCAAGAAAATTTTATTCATTAAATATTGACTTAGTAAACGTTTTCTGATTAATTGCATCAATTAATATGCATATGAGCGTCAGTTAGAGAAATTAGAGTACTTCGTCCATGATTGAACATAACATTTATTTGAGAAATTACTCTCTCCTGTTCTCGAAGGCCCGAGATGCCTTCTCATCCAACGTGACTGGCCTATTTGAATATGTATACGACATGATTAGTGATCCTCTCTTGTGATTGATTTACACTGTCGAGTCTCCATTAACTAACTAGCTCGGTTATTGAAAACGATTCGACCAATGAATAATTAGCCAATATATCGTATTATTATTGTTGAGTCGTTTGAACGCGAAGTCGAACGTGCGTCCAAGAAATAAAAGCTGCAAAAATTTAACGTTTTAATGAAGGCCACGAGAACGATTTCAACAAAGGCATTTATGACAAAATTCTCCTAATTAACTTGTTCGTGTTTACGACCGGGTCTTAAAGTCATATACGTTAATACGTTTGGACCCGATCTGCATGCACCTTTTGTTATTTCCAGGATTGAACAATAACAAATAATATTAAAACACAAATTTCTTTACGGAATAAACCTTTAAGTTAATTAAAAAAAAAGACGTAAAAGACTGTATTAACTATAAAGCTCTTTAACGCTTTTTATCGGGACGGGTATTTCTTAATAACAGTTTTTCAAATAACTCGTACAAATATCTGGAAATTAAAAAATTACCCCCCGAAATTATTAGATTCCTCTATATTAATTTATTCTACAAAATTTCGAAAAACATTTCGTCCAAAGCACAAAATAATAAATAAAACTAAACGAGAATTTGACCACATTGCGGCCGCATAATAAGCCGAGAAGCGCCCACCAAACACCTAATATTCAATCAGAAAAATATCTGTAATAACGCAGAACATTTTATCGCGTTAGGAATGCGCTGGCACGAGCCTTTGACGCCGCGAAAAGCGTCTTTGTGAACGGATGGCATAAGGAACAATGGCATCTTGTGTGGGCCCAATATCTGCCTAATTGACCAGCAGGAGGCCTTGGTCGGTTCTTGTGATTAATACGCGCGCGACAAAGATAAATGTGGGCTCATTATGAAGGGAAAAAGATGGAAACACCCATAGTTGTCAGTAAGCGTGTTTTTCTGTCTTGATTTTTTCCCATTATTAATATTTTGAATGAGAAATACTAGAAGTGTTATTCTTGCGAGCGAGTCGTAGGGCGTTCGAGTTGACGGGTATTTTCATCCTTTTGTCGTGTTGTTTTGCAGTAACGTTTTTTTCTTCTTATAATAATAATAATAATAATAATAATACTAATAATCCAACCCAACTGTTGTAATTATTCTGTTATGTTTTGGTATTTTGTTGTTACGTTTTTTCTTTCTATAATAATAATACTAATAATAATAAAATAGATCCAAAGCGCCAAATCGATTTTCTTTTAAATAACGTAATATTTTATTATTGTAATTCAACAAAAAAAAATATTGCGTAATTCATTTTTTACACAAACGAATAAAGTTTTAAAAAATCCGATTATCGAAAAGCTCAAAGCTCCGATTTTAAGCCGGAAGGATGTCAGATCGAACGTTTGAGGACAAAACAGAAACTTAACATATATTAGAGTGTGGTTTCACACCGACGATGCCGGTCGGCCCTTTTGGCGGCTCAGGCCCCACAACTTCGACAATGAGTCTTATTGTGAGACGTCGGTCCTGATACACCGGCCCCTTTGGCGGCCCGCTTTAACACGGCCCACCCTCCGAGTCGCCAAGATTTATGGTCGCAACGCCGTTTGTAGGTTATGTGTCCTAACATTCGTAATAGGTTGACAATGTCGACCGTTTTACGTTTTTTTTAAATATATTTTTTTGCTTTATATCGTTTTTTATATAATAGTTAATTTTTTTTATTTTGTTATTATTTATTCCTTAAGAATATGTTAAAAAAATTTTAAATTTCTATGACTGCATATTTAAAAACATATATACAAAAATGTAATAAAACTGAATCAATGAAAAAGACATTAAAACCAAATCCTAGTTGGACGACAACAAAAGCTGGCTGTAATCTGCACCTGTTCATGATTGATTATGTCCTACTCATGTCTGGGTTGTAAACTATATATAATTTGCATGTGACACATTTACTATTACGGATTGAATCAATAGGTAATTGTTGAATGGATTTTTATTATAAAGCCTGTTCACAATTATTTTATACGGAAATTAGTTTTTTCCATCGGATTTTTAAGTAAGTTATCGACTTTCAAATAATCAACAAATTGAAAATGTTTGAAAAGTTTTGAACCCAAGTTTCAACCCAAATAAACACAGAGGAATTCAACAAACTCTGTTCAAATCCATTTCAATCCAAGCAGATGTGAACAATCTCAACCCAATAATAGGTTCTTTTAATTTATTGGGTAAAAAATTCAACGTAAACGTCGTAAACCCAAGAATGTATTAAAAGGAAAAATGTACGTCATAAAGTGTTAAGAACTTTGAGATTTTTATTTTTTAATAATGATGATGTAATAAGAAAACAATGAAAACACAAACAACGAAATCGAAATCAAATGCAAAAAACTGACCGAACCCAAAACAATAAAAACAAATATAGAACCCAAAACAATAAAAACAAACATAAAACCCAATTCATATAATTTTTGGTTAATTTTGATTTATGATTTAGTTAAGTGATTATTAGAAAGGAAAGTTAGAAAAGATTTTGATTCCTTGACGGATTTTTAAATCAATTTAATTTAATTTAATTTAATTTAATTTAATGCTGATAAATGTCATGTATATCAAAAATATGTATGAAATTAATTTTTTGCCCTTTTTTTAACTATTAAGTTAAAGTTAAGTCCAGTTTTCAAATTTTTTTCACAATTAAAAACTCAACCCGTTTAAGGAACGAAACCGAAATTAAATACATAAACCCAGTCTGAGAAATTCTAAAAACCCAAGTTAATTTTCAGATGTCGATCTTTGAAAGAAAAGGTTTTGAAAATGTTCAGCAATTGAATATTATAATTCATAAGAGATCTTTGAAGCGTCACAATGGGCGTTAGAATTAAACACCGCATTTCCAAGAAGCCCAATGCAACCTAAACAATTTCTCAATCCAACCCAATAGAATATTTGATCTTAAGGTTATTAGGAACTTAATTTAATTTTAATGAAAATTAAAAAAATAAAAACGAAGATAAAAAACATAGAATTTAACTATGGGAAATTTTATGCCACAGAAACTTGAAAGAACTGTTGAGATTACTATATAATATAAAAAAAAATTTAATTTAAAAATATACAACATAAAGGATTTTTTCTTAACCCAAATAAGCCCAAATAAATTTAACAAAATCTGATGAAACCCAATACAGTTCGGGGAACTCTAAAACCCAAATCAAGTTTATCTATCGAACATTTTTTTTTATTTTTTAAACAAAACGGTCCAATTGGTCCAATTTTAAAAATTTATTAAATCTGCGATAAAACCGTACCCAATTTTGGAAGTTTGAGACACAATTATAAAAAACGTCGAAGAGCCAATTTCGAAATATTTAGGTTTTAAACGTTTTTCAAAACTTTCAAAAATGCAAATATTCATAAAATATTTTGGAAATGTGAAAACTGCGTAAACTGCACGATCATCATGTTTCAGAAACTCTTCTTAAAAGTTTTGAGCAAAAATTCTTGTAGATTTTCTCATGAAAAATCTGATTCCCTTTAAAGGTTTTGAAGTTTTGTAGATTTTTCATTAAGTTTTAACATTATAACATTACCAAAATCCTCCCAAAAAAATTCTGATAAATCATCTTAACCCAATAAATCTAGATTCATTAACGTAAACGCCAATCAAATCTTAGGAAATCTATCAAAGCTATTATGGCATAAACAACTTTTAAAATTTTATGTAACTGAAGTTTGTCGCACAAACCTTCGAGATAGGCTCGAATCTTTTAATTGGTGTTGTTTGCTTTGTTTTTTGAGGCTTCGTATTGTTGGTTTGACTAGGTTTTGATTAGGTTTGATAACAAATCCATTAAACCTAACCCAACTAGATAATTAGCCAACTAAGTCGAAATTTAATTTTAGGTAGAGAAGACGACAGCGACACGGAATCGGAGCCAGGAATTCCATTAAAACGCAAACAAAGACGAGCGAGAACCACATTCAGTGGAGAACAGCTGGAAGCTTTAGAACGAGCTTTCGCCAGAACACAATACCCTGACGTTTACACGAGAGAAGAACTCGCCCAACAAACATCGTTGACCGAAGCAAGGATCCAGGTAATTTACTACATACGGAAGAAAATCAACGAATTATAATCTGTGATTTGCAGGTTTGGTTTTCGAACAGGAGGGCGAGGTTACGAAAAAATTCCTCAAACGGTGGCGCGGCCACCGCACTCGGTTTCGCATCGTTACCCCTGACGAACATGGCGTGCCAATACACGGGCGAAAATCCCCAACACGACTGGAGAAATCCCCAATACGGCAACTATAACATGTTCCAGCAGAATTACACCCAAGACGTCGGTCGTGCGGATTATTCCGCGTTGTTGGACGCGAATTACGCGTTCGCTCAGGCGCACATGGCTCACGCTCAATCACAGATTGTTCAGTCGCAAGCTCAGAGCAATTTAATCGCGAGTAATTCGACCAATAGAAAAGAATTGGAACAGAAAGACGCGGCGGCGAGTACGTCTTCGTGGAGCAAAAGTGGTCCTTGGAATCATCCGCCCGCACAAAATGAGGGCATGAATTTCAACTCGGAGCTTTACCAACCGAATCAATATTCCCTAAACGCGAGTAAAAGTTATTGGGCGTAACTTTTGTATTTTTTTTTTCGATAAAAGTCTACGTGTTGAAAGTGTTTTAGTGACTGACTTTGTGATCATGTAAATATGGCATTAATTAATTTTTGGTCAGTGAAGTAAAGTAGGTTTTCACGAATCAGTTTGATTTTCGAGTGTCACTCTGTGAAGTTCATTTGGGGCCACAGTGGATCTCCAAGTATGATTTTTATCCGGAATTGTGAAGGCAAATTTATATAAATAAGTAAATATAAGTAACCCGTTTACGCGTAATCAAATAAGTTGAATCGATCAATTATATAATAAATAAATCGGTATTATAAAAACATTTTTCACGAAACGCCTGTATATAAAAATGTGTTTATGCAACCAAATAAACATTTAAAAATGCGAAGCGTGTGTTTGGTTGCATAACTTCTACACAATATAAATTGGATTATCACGTATTTGCCTTGACTTTGAGTGCCGATCGATAATTAAATAAACAAACTCATCATAGTGTTTTATTTTTTTTCTGAACCTTCCACAAAGCTAATTAGTTAATTATTGCAACATTTTATAAATTAACGCAACGCTGCGCAAATACGTAATCCGATTGAATACCTTAATTAATATATGCAAAGATCCCATCTAATTGCTAATTAATGCGGCCCTTATTTGCAACTACATGACGTCTACATTTCTAATACATTTGAGGTGAGTGTCTTTCAAGCAGAAATTCAAATGCTTGATCATTTATCTACTTTGTAAAATTTTGGGTTGGAACGTGGTTATTGTTTTGAAGAAATAATTGTTTTTAATTTAAAAATTTACAATTGTATAGGATATAAATGTGCTGACGAGGGCGACATTACAAAACTGGTTTGCATACATACGAATTTTGTAGGAAACATTTTTAAGAACAAACTTTTCCTTTAAAAATTTAAAAAATGCTGATTCATAATTTTTCGGACACAAATCCAACGAATGTTGACTAAAACTTACGTTACAGCTTTCTATCCAAATTGGATTCGGTTAATGTATATTGGGTTGTGTTTGATGTGGAAGTAGGATTCGATTTAAAAATTTGGATTGAGTTTGATTTGATTTGGAAAATTGGATAGAGCTGGGTTCGATTTGAAAAGTTGAATTAATTTGGCTTCGATTTTGAAAGTTGAATTAATTTAAAAAATTGTTTAAACCTATGTAATCAACATCTAAGCCCTATTATCCATTAGAATAGATGGACTCGTCTCAACTTAAAATTGGTTTTTGATCCAATTAAATTAAATCCAATTACGTGAAATACGTTAGATGCCGCTTAGGTAGTATTTTTGGTTGACTACCAACTTAATCCACGTCCATTCAGGACCACAAACCTAACGAAACGTTAGAATGATGGGTTAAAAGTTACCTACATGAATTACTTAGGTTACTTTACTTTAGGTTCTTTTTGATTAGAGCTGTTGATTAAGCTGTGTTCGGTTTGATTTGATGTTTAGATTTAGTTGGATTCTACGAATATAGATTTGGGTTTGTTTTAATAGGAGATTGGCTCCAACCCAACTAATCAACGTCCAAATCCAACTAAATCCATGGCGCAGCCAACCCAGCTAAAAGTTGGGTTGGGTTGGGTTGAGACGAGTCCATCTATTCTAATGGATAATAGGGCTTAGATGTTGATTACATAGGTTTAAACAATTTTTTAAATTAATTCAACTTTCAAAATCGAAGCCAAATTAATTCAACTTTTCAGATCGAACCCAACTCTATCCAATTTTCCAAATCAAATCAAACTCAATCCAAATTTTTAAATCGAATCCTACTTCCACATCAAACACAACCCAATATACATTAACCGAATCCAATTTGGATAGAAAGCTGTAACGTAAATTTTAGTCAACATTCGTTGGATTTGTGTCCGAAAAATTATGAATCAGCATTTTTTAAATTTTTAAAGGAAAAGTTAGTTCTTAAAAATGTTTCCTACAAAATTCGTATATATGCAAACCAGTTTTGTAATGTCGCCCTCGTCAGCACATTTATATCCTCTATAGATTTGGGTTTGTTTTAATTGGAGATTGGCTCCAACCCAACTAATCAACGTCCAAATCCAACTAAATCCATGGCGCAGCCAACCCAGGTAAAAGTTGGACAAATGGAAAAAATTTCAATTACTTTTAAGCAGAAAGTTAATTAATTTCTTTGAACAAATTTTTCAATCGACTCTCTTCAAGTGGGGAAAGCTGGTAATTTTGTATCCCATTTTGAATCACATAACGTTTAAAGAGAAAATCCAACATGGTATCTTCGTCGGGCATTGAAGCTTTTATGTTGAGGACAAAAAAGATACCTTTTTGAAAAGTACAAGAAGAAAAATGGGTAAATTTTTCCCATGGACACTTTTCAAGTGGAAATCCTAAGTAATTTTTTTATCCCATTTCAAATCACATAAGTTCTGAAGAGAAAGTACAACATAGCATCAAAGAGAAAGTACTCCACGTGACGTTTTTGGGAGTTTTTCATAGATTTTGAATCTATGACCTTTGATCGTTTTCGCATCGTTTTAATTCTGTACGATTTTCGTGAACGTTGAAGCTTTCATGAACAGAAAAACATCTTTTCGGAAATATACAAGTAGAAAAAATAAAAATGGGTAAATTTTTCCTATGGAGTATTTTCAAGTCGAAATCAAAGTGATTTTCTTGAATCACGTTTCGAATCACATAAAGTTTGAAGAGAAAGTCCAACATCTTCGTCGGAATTGAAGCTTTTACGTTGAGGACAGAAAAAATACCTTTTTGAAAAGTACAACAATAAAAATGTAAAATGGGTAAATTTTTCTTATGGACACTTTTCAAGTGGAAATCCTAAGTAATTTTTTTATCCCATTTCAAATCATATAAGTTTTGAAGAGAAACTACAACACAGCATCAAAGAGAAAGTACTCCGCAATGAGAAACACGTGAGGTTTTTGGAGTTTTTCATGGATTCTGAATCTATGGATTGGCCTTTGATCGTTTTCACATCGTTTTAATTCAATCAGATTTTCGTAGACGTTGAAGCTTTCATGTTAAGAACAGAAATATACAAGTAGAAAAAACGAAAATGCGTAAATTTTTCCAATGGACTATTTTCAAGTGGAAATCACAGTGATTTTCTTGAATCACATTTCGAATTACGTAAAGTTTGAAGAGAAAGTCCAACATTTTCGTCGACATACAAGTTTTTGTGTTCAAGAGAATATCTTTTTGAAAAGTACAAGTAGAAAAAATCTAAAATGGGTATATTTTTCAATTGGAAATCGCTAATTTTTTTTTAATTCCATTTCAAATCACATAAAGTTTGGAGAGAAAGTCTAACATAGAAGGTATCAAAGAAAAAGTGCTTCAAAATGAGGAACACATCTAATCTTTGGTTTTTGGAGTTTTGCAAGGGTTGTAAAGATATGGATTGGGTTTTATGGTAAAAAAACTTTAGAATTAGCAATTTCTACTAATTCTTTTGAAACAAAGTATATTAAAGTTTGTGGCTTGATAGCAAAGAAAAATAACTAAAATCACTTTTATTCAAATCATATTTTTTTGGAAACACATACTTCACCCATTCTCGTCAGTACACAACCTTGAAAAATACCCCCACTTTTATAGAATTTAAATTTATTAAAATTGATCAAAACAAACAAACAAAAAATTGATCAAAACACTGTTTGAATGAATGAATAAATTCATTGGTCATCTTTTTGAATGTTTGGGCGATTATGTTAGGTTATTATTTTTTTGCTTCTGATTAGGTTTTCCAAGTTTCCCTAATCCTTGCAAGCTAGAACAGGTATTAACATCTGCAAAACGGTCGTGGTTCAAGTCCACTTAAGTTCTTCGAGAAGTTGGAACAATGGTAAAAGAAAAAAAAATCGTAAAATATTTGTATGTATATATTCTTTATTTGACATTAAGTATACATATTTTTATTATACACGAAAGAAGTTACGACTAGAAAAATGTTGACTATTATTGTCACTTACATTTATTGTCAATAAATATTTTTCATATTCTCGTTTTTAAATATATTGTCATGCACAGCAATATCTTTATTGTCATTATTTGTTGTTATTTATCTCCAGCCAGAGTCAAACTGACACAAACGAACAACAACAAAAAATCGTGGCAAACATTTCGATATGAAAATATCATTTCTTTTTCGAACGACGCGACGCGCCAATTGGATTTTCGCACATCAACACATTGAAGGAAAAATTTATAAATTCATCATTTGGCCTAACTTAATGCCTACAAGTACGCTACATGAATATGTTTCGACGATATTCTTGATTGTTTTCGAAAATAACGTTTAAACCGTTGATATTTTTGTCCCGTGATATGGTTCCAAATCGCGATATGTTTGATAAATTTGTTTTAAATTCAAGGCTCAAAATATACTTAAGTTTTTGATATTTTACGAACGCAAAGTTTGACTTTAAAACAAGTTTTGATACAAAATAAACTACGATACGAACAAGATCGGTTGGTAAGCTTCGCCTTTAGTGTATCTGTGGTTGCAGGTAGACTTTTTCGAGGAGGATTTTGTCGACAGCCGGCTGCAACAGGAAGCGTTTTTCGTCTAGTTGAAGCGAATTTTTGGAGATGGCGTTGTTTTCGGCTTGCCCATTTGTGGTAAACGTCCTGTAAAATGTTATAAATATTTATTTGATTTATTTTTTGGAAATTTGTATGATTTTAAATGTTCGAAAATAAAGAAATTATGTGTGTTATGTGTGAATGTGTGTAAATAATTTTACAATTGATTTGATTTTCAATAAAAAATATTAAATCTAGGCTTTGCCACACTTGTATCATCCTCAATATACGTATTATTAAATGTTACAAAAGATATACAACAACCTTAAAGATAAAAGTGTTTGAGAAGCAAAGTTGAAGAAGAAATGACAAAGTGAAGGAAAACTGGGGAAAGTGTTAAGAAAAACTGAGGAAAAACTACAGGGAGAAATGAAGTTACATAAAAAAATTTTAAAAAATGGAAAGAAAAGAGAAGACAATCAAGATACAAAGAAAGACAAGTAAATAAAGAATCCTTGGACATTCGAATTAGCTTTTAAGCAACTTATTAATAACCTCAATTATGCAATTGAATGGAATTGAATGAATAAATATAGAGAGAATAGTTAATATAACACTGTTCTTTTTGCATTTTGATATATAGACATAATTGGAAAATTAATTTTTCTCATGCCTTTCTAATGGCCCCATTAATAATTAATCTATAAAAGAAAAACCCAACAAAAAATAATTATAATAGAAAATTAAGGATAAGGATTTGAGAAGCAAGTAATAAAAAAATTTTTAAATAATTTTTTAATTACAGAATGAAAGAAAATGATGGTTCTTAAAAAAGAAAATGTCTTTTAAGTTCAAATTTTCATTCAATAATGAATTCTTTAATAAAATTGAAACTTTAAATAAATAATCATAATTTGTTGTCATTTTTAATTTAGAAATGATTGAAAATTCTCAAATTATAAGTTGCGATAACTATTACAGCTTTTACCAAAATACACGAAAACTTCTCGGACATTTCTGTCGTTCATAATTCACTTAATTTAATATTAAAATTTATAAACTTTTATAAATTTTCGCATCAGTCCTAATTGCCAATTACGACGATACACTCGATGCAAAAAGTACAATAACGTGGCACGTATGCGTACGTTCGAAAATTAATTAAAAAATAATCATTTTCCATTAAATTTTAATTGGCATCCGCTCGTAAATAATCAAAAATTCAATTTCGACGCGTTATCAAAATCGCTGGAAATATTAATCATAATTGAAAGTAGTTTCGAGACGACTTTGATTCGTTTAATTTCATCGTGATTATTGACTTTATCTTTAACACAAGTTTTCATTCAACGTGAACCTCAAAAAATGATTTCTCTTCGCCTTTTCTACTTCCTTTCAAAAGTTTTCATTTCCTTTCTCCTTTGATTCACCTGATCAGTTCCTAATTTCCTTACAAATTATTAGCTTGTTTATATTATGAAGACTATATTAACTTGTTTATATGAATTCAGAATTAACATAATATTTTTTATATTTAAAATGGCTTTTAGTAAATCAATTCCATAATAATTTTTACCATTTCAGAACCTTTTACAATGACTTTTTCAGAAATTTATTGCGATTTTATATATTAGGGTTTTATATAAAAAATTATTTTTTTTTATATAGAAGACGTCGATCTCTGCTTGAAAAAAATATATATATAATTTTGCCCTTCCCAAACGATTTTTTATAATTGAGTTACACAAGCAACTCCTGAGTAGATAAAATATTAAATCCCAACCATTAATACAAAGGAATTCTTTCCTTGATTAGTAAAAGAATTCCTCCCTTTATTGCGTTTGTTGAATTCCCAGCGAATGGAGTAAATTACAACGTACATTTAAAATTGTAATAATGGTAGAGAGGCGGCGTCTTTAGTTCTCGCTGAACATTATTCGTCACAATTTCACGGTATTTTCAGCGTTTTGTTTCACTTATGGCAATAAAAGAGCGCTTGGCACGGCGCATTGATGTTTTGTCGTTTCGTTTCCATTCGATTCCGGGCGAGTCGTCGTCGTCGCTTTTATTGCCTTTTCTCCGCGCTGAAACATCATCGAACGTAACTTGCCAATTATCGTAAGAGATATAATTGCTTTTCTCTACAATGACGTACGTTTGACCGTTTCGTTTGTGTTTTGTTTTTGACGCTCTGATTCGTTGAAATTTTCGTAGATTTTTAAAATTATCACGTTCCCATAATTACAAAAACAAGGCAAGGATATGCGATTTTTTTTTCGCCCTTGTCCCAAGCCCCAAGGGCTTTCTGGACTGACAGGGTTAACGTTGTTATGAAATTTAAAAGAAGATGTTATGGATTTGTCTAGGAACGTGGAACACATTTTGAATCGCTGAAGAATTTCCAAGCGAGATTAGAAAACCCCATTAACAAATAGGTTTGAATACTGATAGAATTTTATTCTCTGTAGTCAGTTGGGATTTACCTTTTATAAACCAATACATAAGTCTCAGCTTCTTTTCTAAATGCCTTCCAGTTAGTATGCTTACTGTTGTCTTTCTTTTCCTTTTATTTGTGTATCCGCTCACTAATATTGGAGAACAATCTTATGAAAGATCGAAGCAGGATTCCGCGTTATTTCTTTTAATACCCACTAATTTTTATAAGCAAAGTCGTGTTTCAAACAAAAAATTCTGAATAATTTCCTTTAAAATTAATTGAAAAATGCGATGCAAGGCACCATGAAGTAAAGCACGTAAAATTACGTTGTTTTTGTGTGGAATTTAATCAATGTAATTAATGGTGGATGCGCCGGTTTGATGCGATATTTCATTAAAATGAAACCAAGCAACAAATTAGTCGAACATTCTAAAAAATTCATTTAAATTCGATATTACACATTAAATTAATTAAATGTGTTTTGACGAAACAATAAAATATAAGAAAATAAATAAAAAAGAAAACTTAAAATGAGAAATTTGTAGATAAACCGAGCAATTGGAAAATAAACTAACAAATATTTTTAATTTCAAGGGTTAAATCTCGAACTTGAATGCCTTAATGTTCAACATACTGAGATGTCATCAAAAATGATAGTTGAAATGTTTCATTAGTTTTGGAAGTGGAAGTGATAAAAACATAGAAATTCCATGCACGATGCAAAAAAAAACTATTTCTAAACAGTTAAACAGCAACCTACAAGAGTTTAAAGGAACGTCAACTTGCACCGAGGATTTTTCAATTTGGAGACAGTCGGTAGGACATACGAAAAAAAATATATATTTGATTTTAGAAACATTATTTTTTTTAGAAACAGTTGCCCCATCACAACCTCATGATAAAAAATATGATTAAATTTTGAAATCGTCAGCGCAAGTTCCAACATCCTACATAGTTACATCGAATGTATATTTCTACATTACCAACTACTAAATTACCAAATTTTCTATCTAATATTATTTGTAAAAATAAAATTAAACAATCTAGCAACACATTTCCCATCGAATATCAAACCTTATGTCGCAATCATTGGTCGACCGACCAGATCTACTGAATCTGCGTACATTTCTGAACGCCGGGAGCCACCCTAAACGAGCTAAAGACCCTATGTGTCTTTTGCTCGGGCTTACAAATCTGCTCTTCGATGAAGGTCTAAACCAACCGGTTTTAGCGACAGAACCTATTCAAATGCACAGATAATAAACCTAAATTTATATCCGTTAATCAAATTAAAAATATTCTTTAAATACCCTTTTTTTAAATAAAATTCCAAATATAAAAAACAAAACTAGGATAATATTGTGAAACTTTCCTGTCGGATATGCCATCGCATCGGTATGAATACACGTTTTTACAGTGAATAGCCAACAACCTTTTAAATTAACATCATTGATTTTCATTATTTCTGAAAGCGCTTTGTTTCGACGATTGGTATCGCGTTTTGTAGCTTTTTGTGAATTCGAAATGTTATTTTATTTTATAGAATTTTGCAATATTTTTTAATCGTTAAAACAACTAAAGCTCGAAAAAATAAAACGACACGATAATTTGTTATTTTTTTGTATTTTTACTTTTTTGTATTTATTACGAATTTTTATTGATTTTTTTATTATATTGGGTTTTTTATTTTTCGTTTTATGTTTTTTCTACTTCTAATTGTCGTCTTTCTCCTACGAATTTGGAATTTATACTTTATTTTAATATGGTTAAATTTTTGTATTTACTTTTTGGTTTTATCAATTTTATTTTTTCTCTCTCTGGAAATTTTTCATATTTTCAGTCGACTTTTATTTACGACATTTATCAACTCATTGACTTTTACCTACTCAACACTCAAGGCAAATAAATAACTATTTTTTCCTGATGCACGAAGTAAAAGGTCTTGAACTATTTAAATTTAAATATTATTAAATAGGGATATTTAAAAAATATTCACCATGAGAAAAGTACATACATTCAGCGACACCATGACCATCACTATTTAAAAATCTCATTCCAAATTAACTCACCCAAAAATCGTTTCTCCGCGCTCGGATATCCTTCGGCCAAATCCCGAATGTAATCCTCGTAATCGTAAAAATTTTGATTTTGATACGCGGGAACCGTATACTCATCATCATCGAAGTAATCCACGTCGCGTTTTTGCCTTTGAACTCCAACGGCGGATCTCTTGTATTTCGGTTTGTATTGGGCTTTAATGGAGGCGATGGTTCGTTTTTCGTCGTCGTTCGTTTGAGATTTCGGAACATGATATCCGTCTCTTCTGAGAAGGGCCGCCACGTTTCGTTTTCCGTTCAATCTCACGCCTTCTCTGGCTAAAGACGCGACGTTGCGTTTGTCTTCGTCTGCGAAACGGTGAAATTCATCGCCGTCCATCGGATCAGTCAGTGAGGTGCCGGGGGCCATGGGATCGACGTCGCGTTTGTATTCGTCGTTTTGGAGATGTGGGAGTTGGCCGTTTTTGGCCATGTTGGCTATGCTCCTCTTGAAGTTGGTATCGTTCTCGTTTGGTAAGGTACGGATATAGCCCGCTCTCGCCAATGATTCCAAGTTTCGCTTGCCCGGCAAATTGTTCCAACGTGCCAGGGAACTTAACGATCGTTTGTATTGCATGAGTTCGTCTTCAAGTTCTTGTCGTTGAAGGGCGTCTTTTAATCGGCGGATTATGTCACGTCTTAGGGCTTGAATTTGGATTGTTGGTGGTTCATTGGGTGAAATTATCGTGTTTAACATGTTTTCAACGTCAGTATCGCAGTCTTCATCTGATCTTACCTGCAAAAAAGGGGAAATGTTTAAATATGAAAATAAGTTTAAGATTTCAAAAACGACTCCCTCAGCCTTTCAATTTTCAACGAATTTTTTTATGGAAACTTAAAAGAATCGTTCGAATTTGAAAAGTTTTTATAATTTCTGAAATTATTTACAATTAAAAAAAAATGAAAAATTTTCAAATATGGAAAATCAATGCTTCCAATACCTTGTTTTGGATTGGGATGCGTTTAACAATTAAAAATTGTATTACTTGCCACAGACTAAAAGTTTGTCCCAAAGTTTCAGTAAAGATCTCATCATAGAAATGAGTCGACCACCTCTAGCCGAGATTATCATGAAAGATTTTAACAAAAAAAGGCCCGATTTGCTGCGTAATTTAAAAGCTCACTTAAGAACTAAATAAAGGATTAGTTTAAGTAATCATGTTGTAAAATTTAATTAAATGCAAATTTGTAGCAAAAAAGTTTTAATCTCCACTTCATGACGTTTTTATAAGCAAAGTCGCGTTTCAAGCTCAAACTTCTGAATAATTTCCTTTAAAATTAATTGAAAAATGCGGTGCAAGACACCATCAAGTAAAGCACGTAAAATTTACGTTGTTTTTCTGTGGAATTTAATCAATGTAATTAATGGTGGATGCGCCGGTTTGATGCGATATTTCATAAAAATAAAACCCAAGCAACGAATTAAATTAGTCGAACATTCTAGAAAATTTGATATTACGCATTAATTTAATTAACTTTGACGAAAGCTCCTTCATATATATTTTCTTTGAGTCCGTTTCCTGTGTATTCGCGACGGTAGAAAGACGTGGAATGATGTACTCCATTGAAATGGAAAATGTGAAAAATTGTTCGCACAAAAATCAATAGTTTTTATGTCACGTCGTACAAATATTTCAAGTTCGTGCAAGAACGCATGTTAAAATATTTGAATTGCGTAAAACGTGCACAGTGCACTTTACGCCATTATTATCAAATATTTGAGTACAGATTATGCATAAAAGCTCACATATTAAAAGCTTCTTTGCAGCAAACACAAAGTACGAACGATAAAGCCCCCTATGGATTTACAACCACGTAAATTTCCGCACGGAAAATACGTTTTTTAAACCAAAGCCGCAAGCAAACAAACGTAACAAAACAAATAAGTGTCATCGACAGTTTTTCTTCCAAGGAAAGCAAGCAGTCTTTTATTGCATTGTAAGACGTGAATCGATGGTGATTTTATTTATCCAGCAATGTTAATATTTGCACGACTGTCTAAGTAGACGTTTTCGACGTTGGATATTGGATTTTTTGGTTGGAAGCGTTGATGGTTTCGTGATGTATCGACTACGTTGGCGAGGAATTGTGTTTCTAATCTAAATTGTGTGGGAATTCGTGGAATGAAATAACTTTGAAAACAAAACATTTACAAACCTTACAGAAATAAAGGCAGCTTTTTCAAATTTTGGAAATAATTGTTGACTTAATGAATTTTTGAGACTTCTAATTAGCAGCCTGGAGGATTTTGTATTTTTGGAAGAATTTACGGTCTCTTTTTAATTAATATTATTAATTAATAAATAATTAATTGATTAAAATCTCGCAAAACCACTGGACAACTGGTAGAAGAGGATATCGACTAACGATGATATTGAAATTTTTATTAAAAAAGTTAAAATTTCTTAACGATGCATCACGATCGGACAGATAGTATTTGTCTGAAAAATAATAGTATAGTATTATTTGTCTAAAAAATTCTGACCTGGAGCTTTAGATATTTCAAAGATAGCACATCTTCTCTAGGTTTGGAAAATAGTGCTTTATTAAAAAGTTACAGTTATAAAATATGAAGCTCTTTTGAAGAAAATGTTTTTCCTAACCTAACCTAACACAAAATTTTAATAAAAAAAAATTGAAAAATTAAAGATTTTTTAAAAATATAAATGATATTCAAATCCAAAAACAACACGAAAATAAATTAAATGCGAGGAGATTATTTATATTTGAAAGTTAGTTAAATTCTACAAGATTTGTACGTCCAACCCAACCCATCCAAAGTTAATGTCATGATTTATCCATCCATCCGTATAAAAGTCATTAAATGGATACGAATTTCCTGTATAACGTAAATACGGATATCATTTTCTCCCGAATGCGTTTCCTCTCGCTAATGAATGCATTAATGTCGAGGGATGTGCTCGCCGCACAGTTACATTTATCAAACTTGCATGGAGACTAATACGATTTCATAATGGAGTTGTTCGTGCGGCAATCTGCGACATTTATGGCGTTCGTAATATAATAATTAATTTCAATCTGGAAATTTTGGCTTTTTTGTGTTGTGTTGTGTTTTCTGTTTTTATGAAAATCCCTTTGATTTCAATATCGTTATATACAGGTGATTCTGAAATAGGTATCAATATTTTAACAGGTGATGATTAACAGAGTTAATGTATTTAAAAATGACGGTCCTATGTTGAAGGGTGTGCCAGAAAAAAAAATATCTGAACTTTACATTTTCTAAACACAAAAAAATATCTGAACTTTACATTTTCTAAACACAAAAGAAACAACTGTTGATTAATTTTAAGAATTGATAGCTTGCTCCTCCCCAAAGGTGAACTTTTGCAATAATTTCTATTATTATTTACAAATTCCACTCCTTACACTCAAAATAAAAATGTAGATTACATCTTGTAATATTGTGTATAAAATGTAATTTGATTTAAAACCATAATAAACATTTCAATATGGTTCGCGCTGTTGGATGTAATCTGATTCTGCGAGATGGCGTTCGTGTCCTGAATAAATTTACAAAATCGCAGTTGTATAATATTATTATATTGTACAAAACAGGAACGGAAGAGAAAATAATCCTAGCGTTGTATTTTAATTTCCGCTTTTAAATAACCCATAGTTGGTGTTTTAAATTCAAATTTTAGACGAAAACGGAATATAAAACGATAGAAAACGTAATATAATTTGAATTTGCAAATTTTTGTTGCTATGATTTCCTTTCAAAAATTTATTGGTTGATAATTTCGATGGTTTACTTTTGTATTATTTTTTATGTGTATATATAATTTGAATTTGCAAATTTTTATTCAAATTTCTTTTCTAAAATTTATTGACACTTTTTATGTGTATATAAAATCACTTAGCTATGGAGAAAAAAATTTCAATCGTAGGCTCGCTACGTCTCTGTCTTCATATATTTTAGACTCTCTACGTCTCTGTCTTCATATATTTCGATGTTTATTGGTATTGGTCGTATGGATGAGGTTCAAGTTTCCTATGTCATCTCGTCATGTCTTTGAAATTGTCGATTAGCGAACTACATGTTGATTTGTTTGATTTTATATTTGCCATCTGGCGGCGAATGGAATAAATAAACGTAGTAAATTAGTACTTTAGTTACGAAAGTGTCCTGCAGGCCTATTTCATTTCTTTAAGTACATATCTCAATTTTACTAGGATATTCGGTGTAGTTTAAATAGAATTCGATTCGTCTTCTTTAGGTGAGTTTAGGAAAATATAAATATTTATTTATTAATAAGTATTTGATTGTTACAACATTTTTGGTGAATACTAGCTCTCGCTCTTTATCTACATATTGTAATATTTAAAGGTTTTTTTTTTTTTTTTGGATTGCATATTTCGAACGTATAATTCAGTGGTGTGCTCAACATTTTTCCAAAGGGTAACATTACAAATTAGCACACAGAATATGAATTATCGCTCAGCACTTTTTATGTTTAAAAATTAAGGCTTTTTATGTGCATGTTTTAAATTTGATTTCACTTTATTTCCTTGTAGTTTTTTTATTAAGAATCATCAGGTCGTCCGTCAATGTACATGTTACTTTGTTTTTAACTTCTTTTGTTATATAAACACAACCAATACAAATCAAGCAATCAGATTGAAATATTTTAGATTTTCTCTTATTTGGGTTTAAAATACTAATAAATTTTTAATTATTATTTCAAAAATAATTTGATTGGGTTAGGTTGGTTTTATTCAACTGAACAAATTTTAAAATTAAGTTCATGTATTTATCCAGTAACTAATCGAAATTAATGTAAGAAAATCCAATCAATTTTTTAGGTCCTAAGAAACATGGTCATCTATTCCAGCAAAACCTATCCAATCTCTCACCTCAAATTGGTAAGTTCGCTCGGGTAAATCCCATCCAACCTAAACTCCAATTAAACCCAATTAAATTTATTATTTTCAACAACAAATCAACAGAGTCAAAAATTTTATTTTTAATAATTTTTCTTAGGTTGGCTTAGGTTTCGTTATTAATGTAAATAACGAAACCCAAGTCGACCAAAACATGTTGAACATGTTGAATTAAATTTGAATATTTAGTGTTGGTGCTGTTACATGCTATATAAGATGAAAATATCCAAACCAGAACCTCAAATGGATAATTGCATTTAGTTGTATTTACCTAATTTGGTTTAGAGAGTAGGTTTTAAGCCAGTTTGGACGAACTTCATCATTTTCCAAAAAAAAACCCTCTCAAAATCTGAAATTAAAGGCTGGGAAGTCCTCTGAGCTAAAAAATTTATTTGAAATGTGTTGTATTATTAGCTAAAATGTTTTTTTAACATAACAACGTTAACTTGCGGTCTAAGCGGAAATAACGCCGCTTATAATTAAACTAATTAAGTAAATATGTTTCATATTGATTTTTAATAGCAAGACGTTGAATATAGGAATAAATCTAATATTAATTAATTAATTTTGTTTGAATTTTAGTTTTTTTGATTTCTGTTCTTTTTTACACTTCACTTAGAGGAAATCATTTTTTTTTTATTGACGATAAAATTGTCATAAATTTTGAGAAAAATATTTTTTGATCAAACATGCATACAGAGCCCAACTTCAACAATTTATTGCGGGAAAACTAATTTTTTTCAAATAAAAAAACCCAATCCAACCCAACCAAATCGTAACCCTATAAATATAATTCCAATGATGGTAAATCAATAGAAAATATTATTATTTATTTATTTACTTTGTCTTTTGTTAAATCTTCGGCTGATTAAATACATTTCAAATTATTACATAAAATAATAATTTGTTTTTATTATTATTATTACTATTATTATTTTAAACAAAATTAAATATAAATGTTTTAGGCATTTATAATCTATAAGATATGGGCCATCAACGAATAGCCATTACAATAATAATAATATTAACAAAAAATTTCTTTTCCTTGAAATAATAATAATAATTTGAAGTAAAAACGTTTCGTATATTTTTGGTACATAGTTGGATGTATTTATTATTTAGGGCGAAATTTATAGGCAAATATACAAAACTCGTTGGTTGCTGATTAAATTAAATATATTGAATACTTTTCGCTTTAGAAGAAATTAAGAAAAATTAAAATTAAAATTAATTTTTCAAATTTTAGTAATTTGAAGTCGTAATTTTCAATAAATTTTTACATTTAGGTATTTCAATAAATTTTTATATTTATTGAAAATTATGAAATATAGAATTTTCGCTTTAAGCGATATATTTAATTTAATTAATACCTGCCTGAACCTCACATAAAAATTAATTAAAAACTTACCGTGAGTACCGAAGCACAAAAAATCATCAACACAACGTTCGCAACGAATTTTCCCGTTAGGAATTGAGACATCTCGGCGAACGGCGAGAACAAACCAACTCTTCCACTAATCGAAAAACAAACTACTTCAAAGTAACTGTTGCTGCTGCCCAACGCGTCCTGTTCCCGCAACAAGTCGGTATCGCTGCTACTTCGACGTCACTTCCGTCGCTCATGAAGCGTCCGGACGCTACGCTTAGTTTTATAGCCAGCGGCGGCGGGGGTGGCGTTCAGGGCGCAGGATCCGTCGTTCGCATTATCCTGTCAAACGGCCTACGTCCCGTCTGAATTATTATCCCCCGAACCGTATTGCACCAAAGCGTTCATGTGTACAAATCTTTAATATTGAATAGCGTATTTTTTAACTCCTGCAGGAAGTATTGATCCTGCCAAATTAACGTGACGTCGCGCGTCGTAAAGAACGATACAGGAAAGAAATTATAGGAAATTTCATTTTTAATTGCGTGTACGTGGGTTTACAAAAAAATCAAAATCGTACATGAAAATTGTGTACTTTGAGAAATGAATTTCATATTTGATGTTACAATTTTTAACACTTAATTTTTGATCGTCGAGAGCTTTCTGTATCAGTTATTTGTCGTTAGTGATGAGTTTCTGTAAAATAGCGATTGCTAATTTTTAATAATTCATAAAGTTTGTCGAAGTTGACATCTTTTTTCTAAGCGGTCCTTAATTTTTCATCAACTTTAGCTCCTTCTTCATTCATTTAAAGTTTTATAAAAGTGACATCAGACATTATTGTCCATAAAGGTAAGATTTACATAAATATACAAATCCTTCTTCATTCATACATTTATCCTTAATTCCTTTATCCTTCATTTTTCACATTCTTCCTTCAATATTCATTCATCCGAAGTACCCAATATCATTTTCTTATTAAATAATCCCATTCAAAGCCCAATCATCAATTCCCTCCTTTCCACCCATAATAACCTCGTTTGCGAGTAAATCTTATTTTTCTTATTAAAAATACCGTTTAACAAATTTTCAAAAATGTTGATATTTTAAATTCATAAGCATTTAAGATAAAAAGACAATTTTCAAAACAGGAAACTTAAATTCCATTTAACCATCTTTTTCACTTCGTCACAACTACTTTATACACATTATTTTAAGGATTGCGCGTTCGACGTAATCCTTCCTACGTATGTGACCTCATGATGTAAAATCTGAAAAACAAACGTCGGCGGTTTCAATTTTCGCCCTGTAATTTCTAAATCCGAATCGATTTCAACCGCCTAAAGGAATAATTCAAAACGTCAGCGCGTCGCATCGTCCGTATTTTACGCATGAAATTCAAGCGTCCTTCTAACGAGCCCTTTAAAATGAACGTCGCGTTCGACGTAATTGACACGTCTTGAAATATCACTACTACCACTTTGGGAAATTTAATTTCAAGTGGGATTTAATCGGATCATTTTTTGATTTATTCAGATGTGTGGATTTTTTATTGAAGAAATGGTGAAATCTTCTTCGTTGAGAAATTTTTATTGTTTCAATAATCAGTTGATTTGGAAAGTCATAAATAAATATGAATTTCATACCCCATGATATAATTTTCATCTTGAAGACGATTTGTCTAAAAAATTGCAAAAATCAATAAATTAAATACAACTTTTACGATTAATAAAAATAAAACAAATTTTAACATGAACACGATTTTTCCATCCGTTATTTTCCGATCCATAAAGTTGGAAATTGTTGGAAAACCCACAGACATACGCGAAACTACAATTGCTCCCGACGTGTGCTTGTAATTATACGGTACAATGGAAAAGTTCATCTAAATGATTCCGTGAAATTATATTTTAATTAAATAATTTTCGGGAAAATTAATATTTCCATTTTTCGTCCACTCAAAGTTAATTGTGTTGCTTAATGGAGAACTTCCCAAAGTGGCACCTTATCTCTACTGAACGAGCACGATAATTGCATAGGGAAAAAAAAATAAACGCTAACGCATTTGCATTTTTGAATTAATTTCCAAATTCCTGAAAATAATTTTAGAACGTGTGGGTTTTAAAGTTATGGGTGTAATTTATGAATAAATGAAGTTACAAATAAATGAAATAGAGAAATAGTTTAATGAATGATTTTCAAATCTTATACGTAACCCAACCCAACATGGAAATTTACATAAAGTCGGAAAATTCATCCTCATGAAATTTTGTTCAAGTCTTATACGAGGGTCGTTCAGAAAGTAAGTTTAACGGTCTAATAAAGCTGTGAAAAAGTAGTGAAAACACAATAACAATGAATTAATTTCCAAATTCCTGAAAATAATTTTAGAACGTGTGGGTTTTAAAGTTGTGGGTGTAATTTATAATTTATAAATAAAGTTATAAATAAATGAAATAGAGAAATAGTTTAATGAATGATTTTCAAATCTTATACGTAACCCAACCCAACATGGAAATTTACATAAAGTCGGAAAAATTCATCCTCATGAAATTTTGTTCAAGCCTTATACGAGGGTCGTTCAGAAAGTAAGTTTAACGGTCTAATAAAGCTGTGAAAAAGTAGTGAAAACACAATAACAATGAATTAATTTCCAAATTCCTGAAAATAATTTTAGAACGTATGGGTTTTAAAGTTATGGGTGTAATTCATAATTTATAAATAAAGTTATAAATAAATAACAGCTCGGTGGCCTAGTGGTAAGAAGGCCGGACTCTCAGTGTGAGAGTCGAGGGTTCGAGTCGCGCCTGTGTAGGAATTTTTCTCCTGGTGTGTCCGGTACCCTCCTGAGTCAGCTTTCGCTGTTGGCATAATTAACAGTGCTACATCTCTTACGGCGAGGAGATGA